>NW_020873735.1:631450-696957 GCF_001901225.1 Dermatophagoides pteronyssinus
ACTTGCTGACCAGCTGGCACGAGGCCGGGCTGCGCACGGTCGAGGACCTACAGCGGCACGGCGCGCAGGTCGCCGAGCAGCTGAGCAAGGCGTGGCCGATGACGCCGCCGCTGACGCTGCAGGCCACGAAAAGTGAAAACTTGCTGCTCTGGTTGAAGGCGCGGCTGCAGCTCGGCGAGGACGAGTTCGCCGCGTTCAGCGACGAGCTGAAGCAGCGCATAGCCGGCGATGAGAGCTTCACGCTCGAAGTCGAGCAGACGACAGAGGAGAAAGCGGAAGAAGAGTTGTGAATTTGCAATGCGGCTAGTCTTTCTGCGTGACCACGCGGCCGCCGCGCACGAGACCGGTGCGGCGCGCAGCGATGAGGCCGACCTTTTGGCCCGGCGGCGCGTGACGGCTGACGGTGCTCGCGTGCCCGATGTGCTGGTGGTTGCCGCCGCCGTGCGGGTGGTCCACGGGGTTCATCGCGACGCCGCGCACCTTCGGCCAGACGGCGCTGCGCTTGGCCTTGTGCTTGTGGTACGAGGCGCCCGCCTTCATCAGCGGCTTGTCGGTCACGCCGCCGCCCGCGACGAGCCCAACCTGCGCGCGGCAGTTCGAGCTGACCGTCTTGCGGATGCCTGACGGCAGGCGCACGCGCGTCTTCGAGCCGTCCTCGCTGTGCGCAATGACGATGCCGTAGGTGCCGCAGGCGCGCGCGATGCGGCCGCCGTCGCTCTCGCGGCGCTCAATGTTGCACACGATTGAGCCCTCCGGCAGCCGGCCGATCGGCAGCACGTTGCCCACGTCGATGCGCGCCTTTCTGCCGCAGTACACGAACTGCCCGGAGTGCATGCCTTCGGTGGCGAGAAACAGCGCCTTTTGCTTGCCGTGCGCGATCGGGTTCTTGAACTCGACGCGCGCCAGTGGCGCGTTGCGCCCGCTGTCGTGCACGATGTCGGTCACCACACCTTGGATGTAGCCCTTGCGCTCGATGTTGTCCAGCGAGCGCAGCGCGGCCGGCCCTTTGCGCTTGTGCGTGCTTGCGGTGAAAATCGACCCGGCGCCACGGCGCTGTCCTCGGATGACTCGACCCATAGCCCTTCTACAGAATTTACAAATTTAAAATTAGGTACGTTACGTCACGGGGCGAATTGTCTACTCGGCCGCTGCGCCGGCGAGCACGCACTGGCCGCCCGCCGCTTCGATCTTTTCGACAGCCAGCTTTGAGAACTCGCGCGCCTTCACCACGAACGCGCGCGTCAGCTGCGCGCCGTTTCCGAGCACCTTGAAGTATCCGGCCTTCGTCACGTCGATCACGGGCACGCCCTTGCTCGCCTGCACGGCTTGGCGCTCCGCTTTGCTGAGGATGCTGCAAAGCTCGCCGACGTTGATTGTGGGCGTGTAGTGGCGGTTCGCCACGCGGTTGAACTGCCGCATGCCGCACTTGCCGAAGTAGCCCGGGTGGTACTTTAAGGTGTTGATGCGGTGGTGGGTCAGCGAGCCCGACATGCCGCGGCCGCCCGGGTGCTTGCGGTGCTTGCCGACGCGCCCGTGACCGGCAGACACGTGCCCGCGCTTGCTGCGGTTTTTCTTGAACCTGGTTGGCATATTTCCGAGAATTAAATTTTGCGACAGAACAGTTGGCGGACCAGCGCACGCTTTCGCCTCGCTACTGCGGCGCCAGAGCCGCAACGAGGCACGGCGGCAAGCTGCGCCGGCACCCGTTTTGCAAACAGCTGAACTCGTGCACCAGACGTGCGCCCGCGTAGCGCCGCGTGCGCAGCAGTTCGCGCTCGCCGTTCACGCCGAGCCACGGATTTTGCATAACTATCTTGACCTCCCCGCCCGTCCGCGGCGCGCAACGCTCCGGACATGCCGCTGCTTCGGCCGCCGCGTGCGAGCGCGGCTTGTGCGTCGCGGCGCCGCCGCCGCCGCACCGCGGCCTGCAGCGTCGCTGCAATGCCTGCGCGAGCGACTTCAGCTGTGCCGCGCAAACTCGGCTGAATTGCAGCAGTGCGCTGCGCACAGGCACGGCGCCGCGCGCAGCGCGCCTTTCGCTTCTCTCAGTGCTCGCGGATACGCTGCTGCGCCGCAAACCGTCGCTCTGCGCGGCGCGCTCCGGTACAACTGCTAGGGTTGCTTTGTTTCCAGGCTGCCTGCTGCAGCCCGCAAAGCTGGCTGCCGCACGACGCGTCGTGCGCGGCTTCTGCGCTGACGCTCGTTCTTGCCTTGAGCAGCGGCGCGTCTCATCTGACCGCGCAGTGCCACTTCTGCTGCGGTGCGGTTTTGGGAGCGCGCTACGAGCGCCATAGTGTGCAAGCTGCGTCGCGTGAGAATCGCAAGCGCTCGCGTTCGCGCCGCAGTCGTCAAAGTACGAGTTGCGCAGCTCCTGACGATAGTCTAGCAGAGTGGCTACGGGCCGCAACGAGCCGGTCGTTGCGCAGTCTACTTCCGCAGAGCGCGGCTCACCCGCGGCCTTTCTGACGGCGCTCAGCAGGCGCGGGGTCGCGCGGTCGTCGAACGCGCCGTTGGTGAACGTGTAGAGCTTTTCATCGCTCGCCGTGCAGCACGTCTCTTGACCGCTGCCGCTCATAACTGCCTCGATCTTGTTCGGGATGCGCGAATGAGCGAGAGAAGCGCTAGTCGCGAGATGCAGTGCGAAGGCGGCGACGCTGCCTGAGGCACAACCCGGATGCGCAGCTGTCGAGGAAACGCGCTGTCTATAGCGCAGTGCGGTACGACTATCCGCTGTGCGACCATCTGCTGTGCGACTATCTGCTGTGCGACGCTTTGCCAATTTCTCCGCAAAACGGGTCTCACTGATGTTGTAGAGTTTCAGCAGTTCGCGGCCTCTCGGCCGGCGCTTGGCAGCAGGACGCTGCGAATCTAACGCGACGTGCAACAGTTCAGCTTTGCAGTACAGACGCAGCAACCGTCTGAGTCGCTGCCGCAGCACGTGGCTCGAGACTGCCGCGCCAATGGTTTTGTAGGCCTGTGCAAGCGCCGCAAAGCGGCGCCGGGCTGCAAAAGCACGGAACTGCGACTGAAGTACCAGAACTGCGCTCGACCGAGCGCGCAGCACCTGATCCTGCAGCTGAGCCACTTCGTTGCCCGTCAAGGTTACGCTTCGGCGAAAGCAGTTTTTGAATTGATCCAAGTGTCGCGCGTTGCTCACGTACATGCGCTGTTCGCGGAGAGACAGCCGCTGCGCAAAGGAAGGAAATATTTCAGCGAACTCGCGGCAAAAAGCGCCGTAATCGTAGCTTCTTAACGTCGCCGAAGACTTTTGCACCTCCAGGTCTATGACATAGTGCAGCAACTTTGCGCAAGGCGTGTGTTTCAGGTGTTCGTAAATCTGCAGCTGCAGGATGCGGCGCGGAAGCAATATTATTTTGTTCATTGCAAGCCCGCTACTGTCCGAGCAACCTGCGGACTCGCCGTAGTAGGTACAGAGGCCGCGCGCAATCCGCGAGCTGCGCTGCCCGCACTTACGCGCATGAAGCGAGGATGTTTCTATTTGTAACAACTCAGCCGCCTTTCTAACTAAAATCTTTACTGCTGCAGTTATAGAATACAGCAGCGAGCAGCTGGCGATGCTTGGGATCGGAACGTGTCCTACACACGATTTGCAGTCGCAGTATGAGTTGCGTTCGAGTTGTTGCACCAGCTTTGAAATCTTCTTGGCAGCGTATCGAGCATCGTTCCGCATTGTGCGCGATCCAGCTGAACAGGAACCGCAAAGCAGCGCAGCTGCATGCGATTCGAGTTCTGTTGCCGCTCGTAAATCCGCACGCATTCGAAGTACGGCATCACTCTGAGGGAAGATGCGAGCAGGTCTAGAATCGGATCGCACCTCGCTTTTCGACGGGTTCGTGCTGCCTATATGTGGTTCAGCGAGTTGACGCGAACTACTCGGTTGCTTATCGTTAGCCATAGCGTAACTGACGATTGCACTCTGCAGCAGTGAGACATTCTCCTCATTGCACGGCGACAGAGAAACTGAAAGCAAACCGTTTTCCTGACGAAATTCGATTAGCGGCAGCAAGTGTTGTTCTGAGCAGCGCGAGATGCAGTGCATTGCCGTACTTTGACCTCCGCTCGCCAAGTCCGTTGTACGCTGCAAAGGACTTGTCATGACTTTTAGTACGAACAGATTAAGAAGTTCGAACAGTTTGTCGCATACGCTCATGGCGAAGTACTTCACGCACAAAGATGCTGCGGCTACCTGTTGACAGGACACTTTGCTCTCGCTCAAAGTTTTGACGATCCGCTTAGCAAAGCGTTTCGCCCTCAGTCCAAGCAAAGAGCAAATCTTTTTGTACGTATCGGCAAATAACTCGTAGTGCGCCAGATTCTTGACGTAATATCGATCTTCGAGCGCGAAACGCCGCATGATACTCCAGTATGCTGCCAGCAGCGCAGCACCGCGCGCTTCAGTTTGAGAAGCGCTGCACTTCTGTGCTGCAAAGATTTGTCTCAATACGTTAAGCAAATCGACTTCTGCGTCACACTTTCGCGATACATTGTTTTGCTGCGATTCGCGCGAATAGTTGCGCAAAAACGGTGTGCTAGGGTGAGCTAATTCATCTCCAGCAAGAAGTGCGAGGCTGCTGAGTAAGTCTGAATGCGGAGTTGCGAGCGCGCCTCTCGTAAGTCTGCTGACTACTTCTCGTGTATCGCAGCTCGCCTCGCTGTGTCCTGTTTTGGAGCTGGCGGCCAAATGAAATTGCATCGTTGTGGCGTTGTAGAGCAGAAGATAGTTCGACGGCCCAGTAGCACCTGCGTCTTTCCGTACGTGTCGCAACACCGTTAGTTTGTTCCACACATCAATAAACGAAACCGGGATATTTTCGCTTGCAATGGGAGAAGTGATTTTAAGGCGCTTGGCAAGTTTCGAAGCCAGCGTTAGCGGGTTTGTGCTAAAAACGCTTGGATCCATTATTAAGCAGGTACCTCTGTTGCGCTGTAATAGAAATTGCTCGCCGGGATGATCAATTTGCCGTTGATCAAGTCGCAGGTCGAGTGCGTTCTCATCCTCGATGATAAAGCAAGCTTCTCCCACTCGAAGAGATAACACACTAATGGCGCCTTCCTTCAGCTTACGTAGAATCGGCAGAAGATGTAGATAATCGACAGAGGCACGCTGCTTGTGCAAATCAATTAGACCGATTTGTGTGGAATTCAATTCATCCGTGCACAACGTAGCCGAATCAGAGCCTGCGAATCTATTGTAGCTGAGCGCGCGCTGCGGCGAGCTATGTTCTACCGTTGTTTCTCGCAGCAAAACTTGGCACATAGCGCGGTGCGCATCGTGAGGATCACGAAGGTCTGAAACAGCGGAATCAGGAACTCGCGGCACGAACAATGGACGTACCGCCGTGTTAATTACGTGTAGCTATGCATAAAAAGCAGATTTCCCGCACATTCCACAGAAAACCCGTAACGCACCGGATTAAGTCTATAATTTGTGAAATTTACTGATGCGCCGCTTGCAGTCTAATGCAGGACGCAACTGACACGGCGCACCCCCCGACGGGTGCGGAGCAGTCGGGCGGGTATGGCGACGCAAAAAAACTGCCAACCAACACGGAGGTAAACGTGCACCTGGCTTTTGACCCCCTGTTTTACAAAGATCCGAAGTCCATTTGGCAGAACATTGCATTGCCCACCGTCGTCAATCTTCCTGAAACCGCCGCCGAGTCTGGCCCAGATAACGGAATTCACTTTCATTTTCAATACGTTTCCCGCTTATCAGCTTTTTTCTGCGACAGATACGGCGTAGTAGCGCCGCTCCCCACGCTGGTGAGGCGTCTGCGAAATTACGTTAAGTCGAACAAGCTGAACTGGGAGCAAGAATGGATCAAACTGTTCGAAGAACACCGCAATTCCGGCGCGTTTTTTCGACATAAAGCCAAAGAGGAAGCCGTGCGGAAACGCGCAAAGATGCTCGAGCAGCTTGCCTCGCAGTAGACGCGGACGCGTCGGTGCTCACTGAATAATAGTGGCGGTGGATGTGTCGTTGACCGCGCAAATTCTTGGAATTAACATTTTTCGGCAAATCTTTTCCGTACGCAAGCCGCTTCAACTCTGCCTATGTTATGCCTGAAGGGACACAGCGCGCGTTCTGCGCAGCGCCGGGCGATTTGGATGTCGTTAAGGCCGCGTTGAATTGGTAGGTGCGCAGCGATTGCAGGTAGCGTTCACGATTTTGTGCGCTCGTGCACAAGCGACTTGAACGCAAATGAAATTCCGAGGTCCCTCGCGTCTGCAGCGGACTGTTCGACAAACCTGCTCTTGCGGCTGAACGCTGCGCTGGAAACGCTGCATCGCGAACGGCGTTCACATTTGGCGCGCAGGGTGGCTAGTTGCTTAACTCCTGAGTCAGCTCGTCCGGAAAAAGCGGAGTCGAATAATGTTTTGCCGTGTGCGGGCTATGTTTCCGACTTGCCCACAACTGAACTGCCGTTTTCAAAGCTCGGCGGCGCCGACCCATTTGTTTCCGCCTCGAAGCGCTTCCCTAAGGAGCCGCACATGCGGGACGAGAAGCGCATCAGATCGGAGTCCACTGTGCCTTCGGTAAAGCAGCGGCAGATGTCGCTGCAAACAGCGACTGCGCTTAAGTATATGCGGAGCTCCAATCCTCACAGCTCTATTCCCACTGATGTGGAAATCGCTGAAGCTTCTGGCACAATCAAGCGCAAACGGAAGGACTTCGAGACTGCGCATCGCGCAACCTCGGCTAGTTGCTTGGATCGCGATCGCGGCGACTACAAAGTGCGCGGTGGAGCTTTAGGCTTTGCGAACTTCGCGCACCCCAGCCCTGAAAGAGCGGCTTTGGACGGATTGAAACACAGTGGCGTGCTAAACACACGCAGACTCGGCTCGGCGCTGCCAAGGCTAAGCGAAAAGCGCTTAAACGAATTGTACTATGAAATGTATCAGGCTTCCACGGTCACAGTAGGAGAAAAGATGAAGAATCAGAAGCGCATGTTTGACGAAGCATGCTTGAACTACGATCTGGCGCACAAGTTGCTCACGAAGAAAGACGTTGGCGAGTTGTTGAAAAATCAGGAGAAGCTCGTGTCGTATTTCGCGCGCTTGCAAAGTGACGCGGGATGTCTAGATTTGCTGTTGGTCCCACATTCGTACCGCAGCCTGAGCTACAACGAGTTGCGCGGCGTTTGTAAAAAGAACTTTAAGCAAATCGCAAAATTAATTCACCCCGACCGCTGCAAAGCGCTCGGAGCGAGCGATATTTTCAAGGCTGTGGATACGGCGTACAAAGAGATTATGAAGCTGCATTAAGGTTTCGATTTATTCGATAAATTTAAATCTGCTTAGAATGCGCTCTGATGAATGCTGCTAGCAAGGGATCCGTGCCCGAGCGGCAGAGTGAGCTATTCAGCAAGAGTTTTAATTTGAAGGAGCACACCGCAGCCCAACACAAAGTAACAGCATGGCTGTATTTCGAGCTGAAAAAAGTTTTTGGCGTGGTAGATGCGATCCTCGTTGAGTACATTAAAGAATTATTGTTCGGGACTGCCAAGCCAGTGACCGCCAAGTATCTTGCGGCGCGGCTAGAGGGCTTCTTTAATGAAAATTTGGAGTCTTTTTTGATCAATTTGTTGCACAACATGGATGAACTGTGCGCCAAAAATACGTCGGAGGAACTCGAACAGCGAGCTATTCAGTACGAAGCGCTGTTTTATCACAAAGCTTCGGAAGATCCGGTTACTGCTAATACTGTCAGTAAAGAAAGCGGAGACAGGAAAGGCGCAGGCAGCACGCAGGATACGGAGCAGTCCGCGGTGGAACCTCCGGCTTTCTTCAGGCGTGCTCAAATTGAGGAGTTGAAAGCGAAAAAACACATCTCATGATCCTACGTGGGCGAGATACGAAAGTTTGCGCATGTAGCTGAGCATCGCCTTACATGTCACTTTGCGAGTCGCAACACGTGTAACTTCCGTTTGTTGTTGCTTTCTTCATGGTTCATGTGCCATAGGTTGTTCGCCGTTTGTTTCATTGTTTCGGACGATTCAATTAGGAACAAGTGGTATGATTGAATCTAGATACGGTGCATACTCGGTGCGGTCATTAACAGTTTTCTGTGAATCTCAGCGCGTGATAGTACGGCGAAGCAGGCCGACCGCTTGAGCAAATCTTATACCAGTTCCGCTAAATTTATGTGGTGTTCGTGTTTTCCTAAGCACTGCAAAAGGTTTGGAAAAGCTAAATAACAGCGCATCGAAGTTTTTCGCAGAGACAGATTGCTTAATGTTGAACAGCTCGATTGCTGCCGCTATTGCGTTAGCGACGCTGCTGCCTCGCGCTTCAGTGCTGGCCGAGGCCATGCCGAAAGATTGCGTTAACGCGGTTGTGTTTCGCGGGTCGCACGTAGTGCAGGATAACATGTTTAACGATGCTAAAATCTGCTGCACTATGTGGCGTAATGGCGAAGTTCCGGAAGAGTACCAGTGCTTGAAAGAAAAGTTGCCGAAGAATGCTGCTCCAGAGTCGCCTTACACGCGTGAAGTCGCAAACTCTTCGCGACTAAACACAGTGGCATCGAGCATCTCAAAGATACCGAACGCGTGGCGCATTCCCCAGATCGACTGGATGCCGTTCGAGCCAAAGCAGCTGTTTGGCAGACGTTGAGTAGACGGCGGAAAAACGAGAAGATCGACGCGAAAAGTTGGAATGCTTATTTGATTTTGTAGCGCGTGTCAATGGATCTGTATTTTGTTAAGCTGCAAAGAGAAATCCTGGCTAAAATTAACAGACGAAACAAGAAGTCCAAACCATAAAGCTTGGCGAGGTTGACGTAAAAACTAGAGTTTTTGATCCCTAGAATTGCAATGTTGGCGTCGCCTGGCATGTAGATGAAGCGCGATTCTTGTTGGAAGTGGTTGATCCCTAGGCTTGAGTAAGCCCATTTAAAAATGCTGAAGTTGCTCAACCAGCGAATCGAGTACGGAATGGAGCTCTCGCGAATGAAAAATCCGCAGCAGCTAAACATGAAAAGCAGGCTGAAGGGAATGATGAAACAGACCAGTTCGACCTGCTTGAAGTAGGTAATTACCATTCGGTTGTGAGCGTTCGTCGCGAAACCAACTCCGAGTAACACGAGCAAGTAGCGGTAGATTTGCGTGAAGCTTAGCGATAGGCTGTTTAGCAGCAAGCAAGTGCTGGTGAGACACGCCACGCAGAATACACTGTAGAGCATGTCGGAAATTCCAACGGCTACGACGTACGAAAGTGGAAAGTAGACCCGGTTTTTGAGTTCTTCTTCGATGTAACTGTTCTGTTTGATGATTAAGTCGATGTTGCTGAGTGAGCAGAAGGCTATGACGATGACTACTAGCGCGTAAAATCCACCAAGGTTTAGTACCGAACCGGCAATGTGCAAGCACACTAAAGCGCTCTGTAGTATGATGTCAGCCTGCTGTAGTATGTCTTTGAAGTGAAGACATCCCTCATGGGTACATTTTTTAATTGCTATGGACACGTCGCGGAACTTAGTCAAATAGCCGCTGTTCGCCCAGTTCGTGTTGCGTGTCAAGTAAGAATCTCTGATCATGCTTTCGATCGTGAGATTGTAGTGCGAAGACGCGCCGAGGTCGCGAGAGGCGAACTGCTGCTTATTTTCTGTGAGCTGCGTCGCCGTTTCCTGCGCATCGAGGGCCGCGAGCTGTCGCGGCAGTTCGGTGCTCGCAGTAACCGGGGGCGCGAGCGGCTGGCTCGCGTGGTGCTTGTTTTGCACGTTGCGCCGGAGCCGCACGTACTGCGGCTCAAGTGTCGCGTCGCTGCGCAGAAAAGAAGTGCAGCTTTGGAAGGGCAGCTCGCCCAAGTGCGGAAAGTTTACGCAATCGATAAGGTTATCTGCCGCTTCACCCAGCGGGCCGTAACACATTAAACAGTTCATGTAATTGTCTCTGTTCTTGCCGAAGCAGTGGTCGAAGACGTCGTTGCGCAACACCTGGTTCTGGAAGTAGTCAGTGAGAACAAGCATCTTGACCGGCAGGGCGAGATCGTTACTACTAGGCTCAACTTCGAACAGATGGCCGTAGTCTCTCGCGTAAAACTTCTTGAGTTGAAGCTTGTCGTGCAAACAGGAAACTGATTGATTGAAAGCGTCCGTCGGATCGATGTTAATTACGTGCTCTTTTTGGTGAGAAACCGTTGTTAAGTAAGTCACTAAAGGGTTTTCTTTCAAAAAATCTTCTACGAGCGACGAGAAGAAACTGTCTTTGTAGGCCTCGTGCAGTTGCCGAATTGGCGTCACGTCTGCCTCGATCAGATTGCGCGGGAAACTCCGAAAAAGCATCGTGAACAACAGTCCGACGGCAGAGTACAGTACCCAGTTGATCAAACGCCGTGCGTAGGTTTTTTTGAACTCTCGCGTGTGGAGGTAGAAAAGCCCATTGATTTGCTGGACCGCAATACGCAAATTCGTTGTAAGCGTTCTTACGTTGCACAAGCGAGACTCAGCAATGTTCTTCTGGCCGAGCTTGTACGCGCAGCCGAGTTTGAACCATATGTTGCTGGAGGTCGTAGGTGTTAGGAAAACTGGGTTCAGCGAGTCGTCCACGCTGACGGACGTGATGGTCTGAAGCAGGCGAGGCGCGGAGCCGCTGCTGCGTGAGTCTGCGATGCTTCGACTCCACAGCTGGTGCGCAAGGTCGCTCTGTTCGCCGGGCAGCAGTTCGGCAGCCGCGATCTTGAGCGCTTCGGGTGCGCGCGAAGCGTCGTTCTTGAACTGCGCGGAGCTGCAGTTTGAAGCGCCGAGCATTGCAGGCATCGGTGCACCGCTCCAACTGTCGTCCACGGCCAGCGATTCTAGGAACGCGTCGTGTTCGGAGTCTTCCAGCTGAGAAGGTGGCTCGGCGTCGTTCAAGATCTGACTGCTGGACTCCCAGAAACAATACTTCGATTTCAAGAAGAAAGATGTGACGTGTGCGGCGTTCGCAAAGAGTTGCATCAGAGTCTCGTCGCTTATGCCGTTCTCCACTCGCACATCGTGGGGCAAGATGCGTGCGTCGCGCACAAAGTGCATAAAGTGCTCGACAGATCCTTGAAACGCGAGTTTTTGGTCAGCGAAAATCAGGATGTTGTCTCGCGCTGCGAACTCCAAGCTGCTCGTCGAGGTCGCGCTGAAGAGCGTTGAGATTCCGTACAACCGCGTCAAGTTGCGCAACGCTTTGCAGATGTTCCGCGCTGTCTCGAATTCGTCGTCTTTGAACGGGTTGTGCAAAATCAGCAGTTCCGGTTTGCGTAGCAGGTACTGTCCGAGAATGCAGCGCTTAAGCTCGGAGCGCGTCACGCCGTTGTAGCAGTCGACGTCGTTGATGTTGCAGTGTTTCACGTGCTCGAGATTTAGCACTCGAAGCAATTCGTTTGTGACGGCTTCAATTTCGGAGCGCGCGTAGGAATTGAGTCGCGCGCAAGATTCAAACCACTCTTTGACGGTCACACTGTACTGGATCGGCTGCGAAAAGTCGCAGAAAGCGAACTTAACGCGTTTGCGCAGCGCAGCCTTTTTGATTAGCGCGAACACAGCACCGAACTTTTCGTATGAGTCCGACAGCACAACGGTGTACGACGATGCTGGCAGGCAGAACGTTACGTTCGACAGCAGCTTGATTTTATGTAGCTCCACGCTCTTCCCGGTGATGTGCAGCATGTGCGCGGCGATTGTGGTTACTCGCGATGCGCGGCTGTCAACGGCGTGGCGTAAATCGTCGGTTTTTCAATTAACGTGGGCGTGTAAAATAGACACAGACGGCGGAGTGCGGGGCCAGCTGCTACAGAACGTACGCTTTCTGCGTCTTGGAGATACAGCTCATCATAAGTTTGGTCAAGTTCTGCACGACGATCACGAAAATTGTCGTGAACACGCTGATGGCCACCACGACGACGGGCCGCGTGAGCGCCACGTAAGCAATCTCATTGCGCACTTCGTTCAGACTCGAGATCAGCATCGTTATGAACGTCTGCAGCGGTGGAATCGGTTGCGACGGCGTGTCACGGTACTTTTCACGCGCGAACTCGACCAAGTCCTGCAGCTGCCAGGGCCCAGTGTAGTGGTACATGCGGCCGCTCCGGAACAAAATGAAGGTCGGGATTTGTCGAATTTTGAACCGGTGCATTAGTACCGCATTGTTCAAGCCGTCGATCTCCGCGACGTTCATCTCGTGCTCGAGCTCGTCAGCCAGCTCTTTCCAAATTTTATTGGCCTTGCCGCACTGCCGACAGTCGTCCAAGTGGAACATGATAAACCTGCGTGATCGCCGCCAGCACTTACCAATTCCCGGTTGTGTTCTCGGCGCCGAGTTGTGTGTCGTGCAAAAATTTCGTCGAGTTCAGTGAGATAACGCGGCTGCCCGCGACGGCACACAGCAAGAGCTGAACCAGTGTCAGAATCCGCATAGATCCTGTCCGAAGATTAGATGCTTCGCTCTCGTAAGCAAGTCACGCTCTCTGAGCGCTGAAAGTCATTTAGGAATCTATGTTCGTATTTTCTCTGGTGGCGACGGCAAGCTCTGCGAATATATTTGAAATTGATTGGATTTTCTATCTATGAATTTCGTTCGCTAAACTCGGCGTGAACATACATGCGTAGCGGGAAGAACGGGGAGAGAACCGCCTGCGATCAACCGCAACAACGCACGGATAAAGACGCTTTCGGCTATCTGCACCTGTTGGCGGGGCAACCGTTTGATCAGCAAAGTGTTCAAATGGGCTCTCACAGTGACTCGCACGCGGGTGCGCTGGCGCCCGCGAGCAGCCGCTTCCCAGCTTCGCACGCCGCGAATTTGCGAAAAGACGCAGAGACTGAGCCTCTGCCAACGCGCCGCGCGCAGAACACAGCCGCTGCGCAACGCGTTGCGGATTCGCCGCCCTGCGCCTCTTCCGCACGAGCGCGAACTTCGAAATACATATCCAGCGTCAGGCACCAGTACCAGAAAACAAAAATGTGTCCTTGGTTCAAGCAGGGCAATTGCATGCTCGGTGTATCTTGCAACTACGCGCACGATGAGAGTGAACTGCAGCCGCTACCAGACCTGTCGCGCACCAGTCTCTGCCCGATGCGCCTGAAGTGCACGAAACCCGGCTGCAAGTTTGCGCACTCCGTGAAAGAGCTGCGCGCGACCGATCGCTTCTACAAAACGCGAATGTGCAAGTTCATCAAAAGTGGCCGCTGCCCATTGGCGCCGAACTGCCGCCATGCACATTCGTTGAGCGAGCTGCGCAGCTGCTCGCCGCTTTACGACGCAGCTGACACGCACACCGAGGCCCCAACTCGCGACAGTCGTGTCCATTCGGAGGAGCGAAATTCCGACATCTGTTACTACTCTCGCATTTTATCCAGCCATTCTGCGCGCGGCGAGCGGCCAGAGTTTGCGCTCGGCTGTGAAAAAAAGGCCTTAGACGACGTACTCGCTTTGGTATCGAGCTCTCACGCGTCGCTGACGAGCGTTTCCGAGGACCGTGCCGCCCGGTCCGCAACGCCGCTCGACGAACAGTACAAATTTAGCAAAGATCCCGTGTTCTCATTTTTAAACACGCTAAAGAGCTCCACAACTGACCGCTTCTGCGATTCGCAGAGCTCCGTCGAATCTGTCTCTTCGCACAATTTCCGGCCTGGCCAAGAACGCAGCGAAGTGGACATAGATTTCGGCGCGATTACGCGCTCTTTTTGCAATAGCTCGTTTAGCTCTTCACCGCCCTGCTGCAACGCAGGGTTAGGACGCTCTATTAGCAACCACGGGGAAAATGAGTTTTTCCAGCGAAACGGCCTACCCATTGTGGTAGATCCCGACCGCTGCGATGCCGGCTCGTTCTCTCGCTCTCCGTTTGACGAGAAGCTGTTCAGCGGACGACCAGACGAGCAGCGCCTCACTGAAGGTCGAGAAGATCAGAATTGCACCGAAGACCTAGATTTCATCAACGTTTTTAACCTCAAGACTTCCTACTTTTTTCTGCGTGACTCGCAGCCTCAAACGCTCTTGCCGCAAGCTAGCCTCTGCCAAACGACAGAGACTAACCCTCTGTTCGCGACGTGTTCGGTAAAAGGCTCGGCGCCCCGCGCAGGATAGTCGCAGTTTTGCTGCAAAAATTTCGTCGCCTGCACTTAAACGTGTCCGAGTTCGCGGTAAATGTTCGGCTCGCGTCACTACCGCGTACGCAGGATCGGAAAGCGACGCAGCGCTCAACGCTGTAACCGACTTTGACTCGTAGTACTCGAGCGCGCTTGACGCGCGCAAATGTGCGGGGCCGCGTGAGACCGCGATTTGCGCGGCTCATTAGACATCAGTCGGAGACGTTAAATCCATAGATACAAAACATTTTGAACTGCAGGTCGGCCTTGCGCAGCGAAGCCTTGCTGAAACCCGCCTTCCACACAGGTAGCCCATGCTATGCGAACCACGCACGCCTTACTCCTTGGAGAGAAAACGTAGCCACGATGCGTCGAAGGTCGTATTCTTTGTCACGAAACCGAACTCCCACTGCTTTTGCTCATTTAACGCCTTTTTCTCAGAAAACCGGAGTTGTACCGAATACGGAGCTTCATCGCTAAATGACACTTCAAGTTGCTCCATGCTGCCGCGCACGGCGAGTTTGTAAAACCGTCCTAGAGCAAACTCTGTGCCCATTTTGCGGTGCTCGCTGCGCAAGTTTATGCCGCCTACAACGAACCGTACGGTGATTAGGCTTCTCTTGCTGTCGAGCTCAACACGAACTTCGCTGCCGGTGGCTGTCCTGAAAAGAACGAACCCGGCCGAACCGTATTCGAACACACGGAAGCGCGCCAAAATGCTGAAGCTAGAGCAACTCCAGCTTTTTAGAGTCACATAGCTGGAGCGAGTAATGCCTTTGTGCGACAGAAACAGCAGTGACTCTTCGGGCGGCTTTTCGATGTCGAACGGCAAGATGTTTTTGCCGATGCGCCAGGGGTTTTGCGGGTAGAGGTTGCTTGTGTCGGAAGCGAAGTCGACCGGAGAAGGGCGATCAACGGAAACGTTGAAGCACCGTTTAGCGCTCTCGAATCGCGGTTCGACTTCCCGTGCTTGCTTTAGCTGGAGGTCGGGCTCTTTGATCGCTGCCGGATGCGTAACTTTATGCAATGTGGCGTTTTGCAGGCCGCGCTCCACGTTATCCTTGAGGGCAAAACTTTGCGCCAACTTTGAAGGGTCGTTCACACTGAAGTGCCGAAAGTTCACCTTTCCGTATCGCGAAAGCAGGGCGACCATGACTGAACCCGTGTCCGCCACCACGCGATGGAGTCGGCAAACTACATTGTTGCTATGCAAAACGTCGAAGCTGTGCAAATGCACTACCACGGTGATGTTCGCTGACCTGCACAGGCTATAGGGAAGGTCGCATGTCTCGCGCGTGCGTGCAACGGAATCATCTATCCAGATGTATTCGAACTGGCACTTAGGCGTTTCTGCGTGTATCGTGAGAATTTCATGAGTGTTGCTGTTTCGTGCCAGCATAAATCCGGCCGAATACTTATTCGCCAACAAGACGTTTTGGATTTCTGCCGACAGAATCAGCGGGTCCGTTGTGAACAAATGGTGTTTGACAAGGAGTGAGCTGTACTTAGTGTACTTCGTGTCAGAGCAAGTCAGCCCGTTATTGGACAGCGACCATGCCAGTTGCTGGCCTACCACGTTGTCGGTCGACTCAGTGTACACACTGCTGAGTGGAACTTTGTACCACGTCTCTGCGTGGAAACTGGTTTCCTCTTCGTTTTGGTAACGCAGTTTGTACTGCGCCGCTGCCGCAGCCATGTAGCTCAGTTCAAGCACTGAGTTGAAGTACGTCTCTCTTAGTTTCGTAATCTCATCTCTTATAGCAAACGCGTAATTGCGAATGTGCTCACGGATCTTGAGCGCATCTATAATTAGATTGCTCTTCGACACGCTATGCACATCTGGCTCCACAGCGACCGTTTCCGCGGCGGGAGCAGCGTCGGACGCAACAGGCGCCGTGCCGTGCAAGCTCTTTTCGGTTGGCGAAGCAGAAATGCCCGAACTGGTCTGCGCTAAACAGATCAGCAATACTACCGCAGCAAAAATCATGCGACGCAGAGCAATGCTACTTGTTCGCAAAACGGGATGCGCGCTCACAAGCAAAAGAAAATCTAGATAAATAAGCCAAAAGGCGATTAAGCGAGTTTGCGTAGATTTACGTAACTGCATCCATACTTTGTTAACTTACGGTTTCAGCAAACTCGAGATCTCTCGCAACAGCTGATCAACTGCGTTGTGTGAGTCGGGAAACGGGCTGCGTGCGCGAACCTCCACGAACAACAGATCGCCAAACAGGAAGTTTTTCATTGACACATCCTAGCAATGCTTGAGCGAAGACTTACGGAGTAAAACCTCGAAACTGAGACGATCGCGTGCTTTGGCGTACCAGAGTGCAGGTGATACACGATTCCTTTCGAGTACACGGTGTTCGCGGGGTTGATCGCGTAGCCCATGTTCTCGATGATCAGGTTAATCGACGGCGACGCAGTGCTCTCACACACCTGAAACACCGTACTCGATAGCTTATCTGCGATGGACGAGTGCAGTTTTTTGTAGTTGCGCATACAAACGTGAGACTTCAAGTGGTCCGGAAGAACGTATCGCCGAATCCAAATCTCCAGAGCCGCTTCTTTGATGGCCTTAACGAACTGACTTTGCTGTTCCGCCGACCCCAGTCTGCTCCAGCACTCGTCCACCCACACAAACTGCACGCTTACGCCATTCAGCTTGTCGAGCAGCTGCAACAAGCCATTCAACTTGTCGCGATTGTTGTCTGTGCAAATAGTCCCGGCAATGTAGCCTTCGAGGTACGAAAGACCGCTGCTCGAGGTGAACTCGGCCCGAGGCTGCACACCCGATACGAATCGCAGAGAGTTCTGGGCGTGCGCGCTGATGTCGAACGGCAAGCCCAGCAGTTTATCGAGCTCTTTATCGCTCGCTCTTTCAAGTTCATCCAATTGCGGGAAACTGCGCTTCTCGCCTGGAGCGAGCTTGGTGTTACCCGGCTCTGCCGCAGTCAGGCCTAGTTGGCTGATCAAAACGTAGGGACCGTGACTCGCGGCAGCGCGCTGCTGATGCTCGACGGCGCTCGCGAAGCACTGTTCGCTCTGCGAAGCGTCGCCTTGGTAGGGCGCAGACGGGGTTGAGGAAAAACAGCTGTCATACCCGCCGGTCCGAACGCCGGGTGCGGCGCAAGGGTGGTGGTAATACTGAGGTTGCGCAGCAGCCACTGCTGCTCCCAGCGGCTTGCCCGGCGGCATTTGTCCATGCGGCGGCCGGCACTGCGCTTCTGCACCGGGATGGCCGAGGTACTGGTTTGTCTTGTGCATAGTCTGCGGTCGCTGGGCGTGTAACTGCGGCACTCCGTGTCGCTCGATGGACGCGTTAACGTGCGGTATCTGCCAGTGCTCGCTACGCTGAGCCTGGTGCGCATAATCAGGACCGCGATTGCTGTTAATTTCAGACTCGGCGTAGTGCTCCAGCCGTTGCGCGCCGGGCGGTCGGCCGGGCAGCGGCTGGCGAACGCGGTGAGCCGCGAGCTCTTGCATGCCTGACGGCATATGCATTCCGCGATGAACAGGGCCAGACGCCGTCTTACCGAGCTGCACCACGCCGCTGTAGTTGCCTACCTGCGGAGGACTGCGCATCATGTGGCTCGGAGGACCGTGCATTTGTTGTCGCTGCGCCGGGTGAGCCCCCAGGCAGCCGTTCATGTATTCCGACTTTGCATGAACATTTGAAGGATGAAGCTGGCGAGATGCGTGCTGCGGCGACGCGTTCCAGGTCGGCTCGCTGTAGCCAGGTTGCTGCGGCCGAAACTCGGCTCGCTGCATGTCCATCGAATGCATCATCGGCGGCTTGCCGTGTGGAGACATCATCGGGTGCATCATGTTGGGCATGGCGCGATTGAGATAGTAGTCGGGTCCGCCGAGTTCGATGTTCGGCGGGCGCGCGCCCATTTCGAACCGGTTTGTCGAATTCGGCGCGTTCAGCGCGCCCTCCGCGGCGTAATCGCGCTGCTCCTCGTCCGCGGCCTGTCGCTGGTTCGCGAGTAGCTCGCGGTGGCGAGCGTCTCGGTCCATCAGCCAGCCTAGGTGACGGCGCTTTACTGAGCGCGTTCAATTGAATTGAAAAAAAATGGACAAAATGAAGAAGGCCGTGATCTTCTCTGGGCAGACGCAGTTGAAGCGCCTTAGCGCAATGCGGCTGTGACAAGCGCGAGACCTACGGGTTTACTGCGTCGCTGCTAGTGCCCGCCTCGAGTCTGGCGAAACTAAGGGAATATGTCGCTGCAGCTTGGCGCGAGTTGGCCTTGCGTTGCAGCGCGCACAAAACTGCGGAGCACAAAGCATAAGTAAAAGCTACGCCCATAGTCATGTAAACTAGCGCGAGGTACGACGGCAGCAGCTGCTCGACAATGAGACCCAACGCTAAGAACGGCGTGGAAGCTGTTTGCAAGTAAGCGCGCACGCTGTGCTTCTGTTTCAGCGAGATGAACGTGACAATCTCGCATTCCTCGAGATAGGCGTGTGCGCTGTGCAGCAAGCAGCAGAGAACCAGCGAAGCGAAAACCGACAAGTTTGCGTATCGCAGTAAAGCCAAGTTGGTGGAGTGCGACACCACAGAGACCAGCACCAGAGTTCCCTGTGTCGCAAATGACGTGATAATGGCTAGCGCCGAGGCAGTCGGCACGAAGTCGAGCCCGTGGCGCCGGAAAATCGCCTGGTAGGCGAACTCGAAAGCGCGGTGCGCCAGCATTTGCGTCAGCATGAATGGCGCTAGGCTTAGCCAGCTAATCGGGTTAGTGCGCAGTAGGCAGGCGGCGTAATTCAGAACGAGGTAGTAAAGCAGGTTTACGCTGACGTGTTGCGCGAGCATGATGTAGAAGGTGATGCTTTGCACTGCATCTTCAACGCCCTGCGCAGCGCCTTCGTTGTCCGGCGTGTCTAGTTGGTCGCGCGAAACGAAAAAGGAGCTGAATACAAAGATTTCTGTGTAAAGCAGTTTCAGAGCCGGCGGCAGGTTTACAAAGCTGTTCAGAGGCGCCGGGTCAAGCAACTCAGTGACCTGTTGTGGCCTCTGCGGCTGCTCGCCAGAACCATGGACGGTAGAAGAGTCGCCGCGTACCAGTCGCGCGAGCTCGTCCGAGCCCTCATGCAGCATTATCGGCAAGCGGTTGAGCTGGCGCTGGTTGATGCTGTACAGCGAGCTTATCAAGACAGACGATGCAGCGAAAAACGCCGCAAATGTTAGAGCGGCATACAGCACGAGGCGCGCTTCTGTGGCTTGGAAGCTCAGCAGCAGCAACAGGAAGAGGAAAATCGATGAGCTGTCTGCACCGAGCGGCATCACCAACGTCATCGCGTCGTGCATGTGGTAGTTCGTGCTGATTGAAAACAGCGAGAAATACATCGCTCGCGCAATGCTCTGCACGAGCTGCGCAAGAACGATGAACGGCAGAATGACCCAGAGAGCGGTTTGCTGCAGCGCAAAGAAGCTCGCCAGCGCGCACAGCGCACTGATGGCGAAGTGTGCGTAGACGTTTTGCAAGTACTTGAAGAGCAGCAGCGCAGGAAGAATCGCGAGTTTGGAAGCCAAAAACGCCACAGCGACGGGAAGCGAAACGGCGCTTGGTGATTTCTGCGTGAGCGCCTCAACATACTGCTTTCTGATAGAGTCAAAGTCGGTGTTTTCATCGGCTGCAGGCTTTACGACCTCTAGTTGTTTGCCCGCCTCGTGGCATACGCGCAGCAACTCAAGCGCTTCGGCGAAGCTCGATTGCGATGGCCGCTTGCCGCGGAGTCCGTTTTCGAAGCATTCAGTCAGCGCGCTGTCGCACGCAGACACGTCTGTCTCGCGCACCCACGCCGGCAGCTCCGCCGGCGCGCCCTTTAACGACGCAAGTGTGTCGAGCAAGTGAAATTTCGCGCGATGCATGTGCAAGTAGCTGAGCAGCAGCTGCGCAGCGAAGGGGTCATTGAGTAACCGGGGGATCCCGTTGTAGTACAACGGGATGACAATCGACAGGAAGCTTTTCAGGTAATGCATGCGCGTTTGATGCGTTGGTCGTGCAACAATTCTGACGGGAGCTTGACGTGACGGCCGCGTTTTCCGGGTGTGCAGCGCGCGCTACTCTCCTTCCGCGTGGTCTACGGCTTTCTGGAAGCGCGCCAAAGCATGTTTGAGCGCCGCCTTTTTGCCTGCACCAAGCAAGTTCTTTGCTTTGAGCGTGGGAGGAAAGTTTATCGAATTTCTCGCTTTTGCCGCCGCGCCGAACGGCACTGAGTTTTTGAGTTGCATGTCCTTTAGGTTGTTAGTCGAGCGCCCGAAGTTGAACGAGCCAGTAAACTTCTTCGGTGCAGCGGGCAGAGGAATTTCCTGCTGCATCGCGGCAGGATCTTTGAGCAGCGAGTTTATCGTTTCTTCGGTGGCGCTCGTTTCGCCGTCGTTTCTTGCCGAAGCGAGAAATGGCGACAACATCGTGAGGCCCGACTCGCGACGCTGCTCGGCCTCGGACTTGTCGGTCGTCGGTGCGTCGGTGTCGACGTTTCGCGTGCTGAAAATGTGATTCGGAGCGTCTTTCGCTGCGTAGTTGCTTAGCGACTTAGTTTCAGCAGGAGACGGCTCGCTGGAGCGCGCCGTAGCGTCGTTAAACTTCACGCCTCGGACGTTTTTGACAGCGGACTTCTTCAAGAAGCTGAGATCCGGTCGGTTCAGTGCTTCAGCCTTAACCCGTCTTTCAGGGTCTGCTGCCGCGGGCGCTGTGGCGACAAGCTCGTGCGAGCCGAGCGCCTCCTGCGGCAGTGGCGCAGTCCGATCAAGACTCGTTTTGAGCCGACTGGAGGCGCCTAAGTTACGCGTCTTGCTGAGTGCTGCTTTGTACAAATTTGACTGCTGCGGCCCGCGGCTGTACTGCCGCCTCGCGTAATTCCGCAAGTCTGCTATCGAAGCGTGTCCGGCGCGACTCGGGTCGCGTTCCGCCGTAAAGGGCGCGATGAACTGTGTTTTGTTGATTGTGTCGTTGATGTTGTGTAGCAGCTGTTTGTTGAGCTCTTTCATGCGGCGCTGCTGCGCCACTTTCAGTTTCTGCGTGATCTCGTCGTAGTCGATATCGAACCCCGCCTTGCTGCGGTTGTGGTCTTCCTTCAGCAAGTAGTCGGGGTTCACGAACGAGATGCCTTGCACGTGGCTGTTGCAGAGCTCGTCGACGATTTCTGTTTGCAGCTGGGCGACCAGTCTTGCAGCCTCAGGGTTGCGGCTGCGCATGCCCGCCAGCCGTTGCAGGCTGCGCAGCGCGTACAGCATTTTGTGGTGACGCACGACTTCCATGCGCTGAATTTCCAACTCGCTCAAATCTTCTTCGACGCCCTCGGGCGGCAGCGCCATCAAAACCGAGCGAATGATGTCTACCAGCACGGCCACCTCAGGATGGGTTGGCAGCAGGTGCTCGTTGGCGCGGCCGGCTTCATCGAAGTCGTTGTCTCCCAGGACCAAGACTTCGTGAAACAGCTCTGAGTGCGCCGAGGCGGAACCTACCGTCGAGCGCACTGTTGTGCCCATTGATCAACTCTGTGGTTTGCGCAAAGGCCGCGCGGATTTGTTTGTCCAAGCTGGACTCAGCCGGACTGTTTCGGGCTACCATGTTTTGCAAGGTGCATTTCGCGTGTCGCGAATGCTCTGCGTCAAATTGCATAGCTTTCAACTGACGAGTTGCCGAAGCTTATATGCGCGCCGTGCCGGACCAGCGCCACGCATGCGGCAACCCAGAAAACGCATTACATTGAAATTCAGCCTTAGACTCCGCGCAGATTGGCGACAAAGGTGATGACTCGACAGGTTGAAAAAGTGCGTGAGAGCGAAATCGCGCTCATTTGGTAATGACACGAGGAACGGCGTGTCGCAGGCGAGCTTGCTTAGCGGTCGTCATGCGCGTCGCGCGGATCTTTTTGCTGCGAAAAAGTCCCTTGAAAAAAGCGTTCATGTAGTTCTTAACTTCGTTGCCATGCATAATGTTTAGGTACCACATTGTGGACCATATGTGCGGGTGTGGAACGAGAAGAGCAACAGGCATTTCGAGCTAATCTACAAAAAAGATTTAATATTTTGCTCGTCCCGTTCTCAATTACAGTCTTTCTGCCGCTACATGCTGCAGCTACACGCTACACGTAATGTAAGCTTTTTTGTATGCAGCTTTTCAGCTTCTTGGTTGGACTTTTCCTCCAGCTGCTGACAGTCTTGGCTGTGAGCGACGCCCGGGGGCGCGAGATCGCGGCAGAACCCGATATCGTTATGCTGTTTTTGACAAAGAACGGCTTAGATCTGAAGAAAACGTGGGACGCATGGCACGCCGCAGCTGAGGCGCGGCTCCGAGAACGAACCTCGCAGCCGGATCCGCTGCGCGTTCACGGCGTATTGCTGGCGCAGAGCATGGGCAAGGACTTGCAGTCGCGCTTGCCGAAGTTTATCGGAGAAGCCGACGTAGTGCCAAACCCGCAAAAGGCGCAACGCTTCTACCTGATGGGCGTAACACGGCAACTGTTTAGTCACGCGCTCGCGCGTTATCCGGACGCGACGCACTTCGTCTTGGTGAGCGAGTCGACGGTGCCCGTTGCGAATCTCGAAGAAATGCTGGGAGAGTTGTACGCGGACAATCGCAGCCAAATCGATATCTTCTGCATGGACCACCGTGACGGCTACCCGAAGCACTCCGAGTGGCTCATTCTGCGCAGAGACCATGCTCAGCACCTCGTCGCTGACCATCGCGCCTGGAACGACTACGCGCCGTACGTCGCGGGCCTGTGCCCGACCTTCTCGAGCGGAAGCGACGAGTACTACCCGTTTCGCATCATTTTGGAGAACATGGGGCTGAAGAACATCGACGCCATTCAGAAGCATTTCAAGCTCAACGCGATGGACACCGTCTTGGGCAACCTTAATTGGAAAACCTTCGTAGATTGGTCTCTGCACGACGCAGACGGCGTCAGGAAAGGGTTTGGCAGCACGCAAAACAACGCTGCAGAGGGCCACCCTTCTACGTTTTTAACGTTGAAAGCCGACTTTTTGCGCTACTTGACGTTGCTAAAGATGCCGTGGTTTCTCCGCAAAGTGCAGTCCGACGACACGCAGGTCGACGAGTGTGCTTCGCACCCCCTTATGCTGCTGAGCCGAGCGATCGACTCCGACCTGTTTCCCGCTACGAAGCGGCCGCAGCGGATCGTCGAGTTTTCGGTGAATTTGGGGAAGAACGGCAGCTGCAGACTGCACCAGTTCATGGAGGTCATGTACCGCCACAACGCGTTCCGCCCGGTCTCGCTTGACCGCGCGCAGAAGACCATGTTCCGCACAGAGACGCGCATGCACAACATCGGCGAACACGGCTACTCTAAAATTTATCAAATCAGCAATGGTCGCGAAGTGAACGACGCGACGCTAGCCAAACTGCTAGGCGAAGACGTGTACAAGAAGAGCCGCGCCGAAGATTTGCGCGTAGTGCGTCCGCCACTCGAGATTTCGGTCATCGAGCCGCTGGCTGCGGCAAAACACATTAGCTAGCGCAAAAGCTTCGCAGCTTCGGCGAGCAAATGCTCCGGTGTTTTTCGCACGAACACGATGCCGTAATTGGAGTGCGCGCAAGACTGGTAGGTTTCCAGACTGAGCTCTCCGGCCTCGCCATGTTGCAGCAGTACGGGGCTGTCGTGCGTGCGGTAGCGCAGCATGGAGCGCGGGTTGCCCGGCTGCCCCGTGATGTCTGCCCGTTGCCCGACTTTCAGCGATAGCGGCAGCGGTTCGCCCGCCGCGTCGACAACCACGAGCCACTTCGGCTGCGCGCAAATTGTCATGAACAGGACGTAAAACCTTTGCACCTTTGAGCGGATGCTGTTAGCGTGAAAGAGCAGCGAGCTTAGGAAAGCCATAAGCCCGCTGAAGCGCGCAAGGTTTACGGGAGCGCCGAGCTTGCTGCTTTGCGAAGCGGAGTAGATGCCCTGTCCGCAGTACACGAAGTTCTGCGCGATGCGCGCGGCGCTGAGCGCGGTGTTGTCCGAGTAGTATCCGAGTACCGAGCGCAGAATTTCGGCCGCGCGCGAGTTGTGCGTGCCGAAGCAGACAATCCCGACGGCGATGATGGCGTTGATCACCACGTGTCCGTCGGCGTCGCGCGTCAGTCGCGCCAAAAGGTCAAGCACGATCGGGTCTGGCGCGCTGGCAAACGTCAGCGCGAGCCCCAGCGGCACTCCTCTTTTTGCGTAGATGTCGTCCATTTGAATCACGTGTTGCGAGAAGCGCACCAACAGCTGGCGCGCGAGCGGGTCGTCCGCGGCGATGACGTAAAGTCCGAACACGTTCAGACTCGGAAGCGCGCCCAGGAATTCGTCGCCTACGGGATCCAGCGGATACTCGACGCGTGCGTCATCCGGCGGAGCTTCGTCGCTCGTGGCGGTCTTCTTGACCTCTGCCTCGTCCGCGCTGTGCGGGGCTTCGTCCGCAGCGCCAGCAACCTCCGCGGCGGCTGCGGCGCTGGTAGCGGCGTCGGGTTTGGGACCGAGCATGCTCTCGCGCTTGGCTGCCTCTATAAACTCCAAGTCTAGCTTCGCGAGCAGTTGCGAGCTTTTGAGCGCGGCCTCCAAACGGTCCTGCACGAGCAACACGTTGCTCGACAAAGCCTGTGCGTACACCGTCACGAGCGCCACGGTGAACTTGCTAATCGGGTGCTCGACGGAGCTCAGGGTCTTGGCTACACGCTCGATGCCCTCCGGCACGCGCAGAAACAGCAGCGCGAGCCCGATGGACGCCCAGAACATGTCTGTCGTGGCAGTGCCGATGCCGCTGCAGTTCAGAATGAACTGCAAAAAAGGCTCCGCGACGTCGGACTCGCCGGTGCCGACGAAGACCATGCCCGCCGCGAGCGCAGAGATCGCATTGAGTTGCGGCGAGCTCGACGAGTCGTGGTTGAGAATGCGCGGCACTAGCACGTCCAGCGCGTCGCGGCGCGCCTGAGCGTGGTGGCCAAAGCCGAGCGCGAGCACCGCGTAGAGCTGTTCTTTAGCGTTTTCGCTCTCGAGCGCGGGCACCAGGTTGTTCAGTAGCACGTTGTCAAAGTCGGCGACGCCGTTGACACAGACGCCTTGCGAGAGTGCAACGCCTGCACGCGTCACCGAGTGCGCCAGCGTCATGTACGGCTCGAGCTTCTGTGCGACGGCGTCCATGTTCCAGCGGTTCGGCAGCGTCATGTACGCAAACTGTTCTGGAAAGTTGTGGAACAAGTTCTTTTGGTTTTCCTCGAAGTTCTTGGATATATAGTCGTCGAACCCGAAGCCCAGGTGCAAGAACGCGGAGAGCATCATACTGTTCAGCGCACAGCACTCCGAAGAGCGTTCGGAGAGCGCGCGCACTTTATCGCTCTTCAGCAAGTTTTCGACCGGTTTCGGCTTCTGCAGCCCGAGTTGCTCAACGAGAAACGAGAGGTATTTGAGCCGGTGCGCCTTGCGCAGAAACATTTCCACTAGCTCGCGCTGCGGGTGTTGCGTTGCGTAGAGCTCCTCGAGGCTGAAGTAGTGCTCCGACTCGCTGAGCATTGCGGCCATCTGCAAAACCATCAGTTCGCGCGTTTCGAGCATCTCACTGCTGGGCGGCGTCTGCGCGTAGTTGTAAGGCACGCTGACGACTTCTTTCCAAGGAACGACGATAATCTTTTCCGGCTCCTGCGCCTCGGGCGGCACCAGGTTCGGGTCTGCGCAGATCCGGAACAGCCGCACGATTTTGCTGCGGTCGCGGGCCAGCAGCGCGATCTCGAGCGCGCGCGCCAGGGCGCCAAAGCGCACACACAGTCCGTAGCAGAACTGCAACACGTTTAGCTGCACTTCGTCCTGACACTCCATGCGGCTGGTGGCGATCAAGTAGTCAACCGTGCGCATGCAGTCGAACCAGTCCATCGCAACGTCGAGCAGATCGACAATGCGCCCAGCTTCGTACTTCTCGTCAATCAGCGAGACTTTGATCCGACTTTGTGTCATCGCGGTCGACTCAGTTCGTTATAGCGCAGACAGCCAAATTGCGGCGCGATAATATTGACACGAATATTTAAAAAAGGCCGGCAGCTCGACCGGCGCTGTAAAAATGCAGCGCGCGGCTTAGTTGGTCTGCATTAAAAATGCGCCGGATAAATTCTCGTCCTCGAGCGTGTTTTTGGACCGCGGTATTACGCGTTTGGGATGCACGGTTGCGAGCTGGAAGTGCTTCGCTCGCGTGACAATCGCAACCTTGTCGTACAGCTCTTGCACCGTGTCCGAAGCGGAACAAGAAATGAAGTGCTTTTGGCCCTGTAAATCGCGGACACCCAGTAAATATTTGTTGTCTCTGCGCCGCGTTTCCGGCGCCTCCAGCGAGACTTGCGTCGTCACGGGCGCAGCGCACGGCGCGGACGCCGCGGCTGGCGGTCTTTCGCCGAGCTGACGGCCCCCGGCGGCCGTAAAGGCCGCCGGAGCGGCGTGCACGCCCGCGTCCGCGCGCGCGTCAAAGTTCTCGTCTTCGAGGTGCCGCACGCGGACTGCCACCGAGTCTTGTTGCACGTTGAAGTGTTTTTCGAGCCCGAGCGGCACCTTGCCTTCGCGGATCACGGCCCAGTTCTCGACGTTCGCCGGGTCGTCGTACGAATAGAAGTGCCCGTCGAGCCGGAAGCCGTTAGCGTACGAGTCTATGACAGGCCCGTCGGGCCCTTCGATCGCGAGCCCGCTCTTCTCGCCGCCCGCGTAGTATTCCTTCTTATCACCGTTGCCTGAGCCGAACAAGTCTTTGAACGTGCTGCCTGCCGCGAGCAACTACGTACCGAAACCCCATGACCAATGCGAACGTGATTGTTCGAACGAATATTTGGTCCAACAAATGGCTTTTAACAAAATTCGCTAATTTCGCGTTCGCACCGATGACCCCCGAGGCGCTCGCGGCGCAGCCGTGCGAAAAACTCTCTCCTATTGCGAAACCGCTCGCCAGCGACAAATTGCGCACGCGCTGTCTGAAGCTGCTCAAGAGGGTCGCGGAGCACGACGCAGCGCACGGACACAAGTCGCGCGCCACGACCAGTCTGCTGCGCGGCGCTGGCGAAATTACGAAGGCGCTGCGCAAGGACACCAAAGGGATCATTCTGTTCGCCACAGACGTCTTCCCGATCGACGTTGTCTCGCACTTGCCCGTGCTCGCGGAAGAAAAAGGCGTGCCTTACACCTTCTGCGCGGTGAAGAGTCTGCTCGGCTGCGTCTCGAAGTCTTCACGCTCTTCGAGCGTGCTGCTCGTTCGCAAGCCCGTCAGCGACGAAAAGCTGATGAAGCTCTACGCACGGTGCGAAAAAGACATGAAACACGAACTCGCAAGCTTCCTAGCCGAGCTGTAGGCGCGCTCAGTGCGCCGAGAGCTCTTCCGTCGGAAAGGCGGCGAGTGCCGGCAGCACCAGCGTTGGCGTGAGGCCGCTGCGCGCGATCTCCTCGTCGCCGTACACGCCCGACTGGATTAGCACTGTCGAAATCCCGCAGTTCTGCCCGAAGCGAATGTCCGTGTACAAGTTGTCGCCAACCATCACCATTTCTTCGCGAGTGATCCCGAGTTTCTGTTGGATTAGCTCGCCGATATACGGTTCTGGCTTCCCGCAGAACCGGTAGTTCGCGTCGGCCGGCAAACTTTGGATGACCGACTCGAACACAGAGCCTGCGCCCGGCAGCACAAGCGTCGGCCCCGGAAACTTCTTGTCGCAGTTACTGAAGTAGATCGGGCACTTGAACTTGTTGTACGCTGCGACAATTTGCATTAACTTCATGTAGTTGAAGTGCACGTCGAACGCCACCGCGATCGCGTTCACCGGCTGGTGCATCAAGTCGATCTCGACCTGGTAGCACTGCGTGCCGATGATCGTCACTGGCTCGAGCTGCGCGATCTTCGCGATCTCCTCCTTCATGCCTGCGGAGCCAAACGTCAGCACTCGCCCGCGCACTCCGTCCATTTCTATGCGCTTGCCGAGCAGGTAGGCGCTGCACAAAATCTGCTCCTCCGAGTGCACGGTCACGCCGAGTTTACGCAGCTTGCGTACCAAGTCGTTGCGCGAAGCCGTGCTGTTGTTTGTCAGAAAAAAGACCTTGAGTCCTTTCTGGTAAAAAGTGTTGATGGTAGTGTCGGCGCCGGGAATTTTTTTATTGACCAAGTAGACGACGCCGTCCAGGTCGAGGATCACAGCCTTGCATTTCCGCAGCCACGCGCACGCCTGCTCCGGCATCTCGCTCTATGTGTACCGCGAAAATCAATTTAAGAAAAGTTTAATACGGCAGTTTTCGAACAGCCGCGGACGAACGCCGAGCGATGCAGAGCGCAGTCAGTCTGAAGCAACGCGATTCGGTCGTCGATATCTTGGACACGGAAAACGATCGCTGCATTCAGCAGCTCGAAAGCCGCGTCTCGCAGTTGAAAGAACTCAGCTTGAAAATCAAGTCGGAGCTCTCGACCTCGCAGAGCTCGCTCGCCAGCTTAGTAAGTGTTCGCAGCTTGCACGCAGCGCGACGGCATCAATTCGTTCAACTGGATGGTGCGCAGCGGGCTAAAGCGCATGGATTACCTGCGCAGTTACCGCAGCACCAAGGCCGTCTGGGTGGTCACGCTTTGCGCCGCCGCGAGCATCTTCTTCGTTTACCTATATTTATATTTTAGCCGCATTATGTTCAGCTAGCGCGCCAACAATGGAAGCGGCAGTCGTCGATGCAGTCTGCAGCGACGAAGATTACTGTCCAAGCGAGACGAGCGCTAGTGAGCTGGAAGAGAGTGCTAACGAGGCCGATGCCGCGGCATTCGCTGCCGGCTGCGCCGCCGCGGGCGCCGCGGATGCGTCGCTCGCGCGCTTAAAGCAGCGCTGCGCCACGACGCCGGTCTCTGAACTGCGCGTTCGCTCGCTTCCGCTTCCCGTGGCGACTGGCGCAGAGCATGCGCCTACGGCCCAATGCGGCGCGGCCGAATGCGGCGCGGCCGAAAGCGGCGCGGCCGAAAGCGACTCAGCGCAGCCAAGCGTCGTCGCCTTGGCCGAGATCCAGCGCATTCGTGCCGCGGTCTCCGCCGCTGCCAACAAGATCCACCGGAAAACCTTCAAGTTCGGCGGAAAGATCTACACGCTGAACATAAACGCCGCGACCGGCGTGCAGACCGTCTCGGACGTGCAGTACGACTCGCAGCTTACGTCGATCCGCGGCTGTCTCGACGAGGCCGGCGCGAGAGAAGTAACCTCGCTCGACAAGTCGAAGCTCGACTGGCAACAGTTCATGAACCAGAACCAGCACAACAAGGCGCTCGCCGCCAACTTCGAGGCGCAGACCAGTGTCGTCGACAAGGTCGACTTCTTGTCTCGCGTTACTGACAATTCTAAACCTTTATATAAAAGATTTCGCACCAAAAAATGACCCGGCTGCAGCGGCGCCTTGCCTAAACTGCGCTTCTCGCTGCCAGATTCGCGTTCCGTCCGCTGCGCCGTCCTTCGCGTGCTGCCATGAGTTTCGAGATCTCCAAGTCGCCCTCCGACGCGATCAGCCAGCTGCAGTTCAGCCCTTTCCGTGCCGCTCCCGACCGCTTGCTCGTGAGCAGCTGGGACTCGTCGCTGCGCATCTACGACGTCGTCGCAAACGTGCTCTCCAGCGTGTACTCGAGCCCCAACCCGTTGCTCTGCTGCAGCTTCCTCGACTCCGCCGAGCACGTCGTTTGCGGCGGACTCTCGCGCTGCGTCGTCTGCTTCGATTTCCAGTCTGAAACAGAGATGCTGCTCGGTTCGCACCTACAACCCGTCTCTTGTTGCGCGTTCGACAGTGTTGCAAACAGCATTCTTACAGGCAGTTGGGATTCGACCGTATCGCTGTGGGATGCGCGAATGCGCAATCTGTGCAACAAACTGAGCTGCGACGGCAAGGTTTACTCGCTGTGCGTCTGCTCGCCGGCGAGCGGCAGCGCGCGCTACGTCATTGCCGACTCGACCAAAAAGGTGTACGAATACGACTCGCGCAACCTGCAAGAGCCGCTCAATCTGCACTACAACTTAGTGGCTGCGCAGCCCAGATCGCTCGCTGCGATGCCTTCTGGCGAAGGCTACGCGCTCTCCACGACGGAGAGCCGCGTCACCTATCAGTACTTCCCCGAGTTCGAGCAAGAGGGCCGTACGAGCTACTCTTTTCGCTGCCACCGCGAAAAGCTCGAAGAAGAAACCGAGGACGGCGACCCCGTGGTGCTGGACGAACTCTATCCAGTCAACGCCATTGCCTTCAACCCGCAACAGGGCACTTTCGCTACCGGCGGCGGCGACGGAAAGTTCGCTTACTGGGACGGACTGAAGAAGAAAAGATTGTGGGCACTGAAAAACGCGTTTGACAGCAGCGTAGTCAGTCTTTCCTTCAATTGCGAAGGCTCGCAGCTGGCCATCGCCGTCAGCAACAACGGCACGGGCAAGCTCGACGTCACGCACATCCGCCCGAGCCAGATCCTGATCTTCAACACGCCGGACGTGACTAAGCCGTAGCTGGCGCCCGCGCGTTGCGCTGAGCGGCCGCCGTGGCTACGCACGCGCAGCTGCTACTCTGTGAGACCTAGTTTCTTCTTGAAGTTTTCGTTCGTTAAGACTTCCGGACTTGCGTCCTCGACTCGATCAACGCTCTCCAAGCCGGTCGTAGGCTGCGTGCGCGCTTCGCTGATGAATTTTGCAAACTTGGTCGCCACTTTGTGCTCGCTCGGCGGCTTGGGCGCGCGCGGTGCAGGCGCGCTCTTCAAGAACGCAGAAATTACCGCGCCGTGCAGCTCCAAGCCGTCGAGCCGCTGCAACGCAGACCACGCAGCTTGGAATGACTGAAACTCTAGGACGATAAAACGGCCGTTGCGCCCAGTGTGGAGCAGTTGCGTGAAGCGTGCAGGCTCGACCGCCGATCGCAGTTCCGCCGAGCAGTCTGCGGGAACATTTTTGAGCAGCAGCGACGTGTTGCTCAGCAGTTCGCGCAAGCTGCGCGCGTCTTCCGGCTTGCAGGTCTGCAGCTCTTTGAGATTAAAAGGGCCTTCCAAGCCGCGCAGATCTTTGTGGTTTGCTAGCACGCTTGCGATGAAATTCGCGTCGCTCGGTTTCCGGAAGAAGAGCAGCGAAAAGCGGGGAACGTCCAGCAGCTCTAACGACACTTGCGAAGCTGCGCAGCACTGTTCGACTGTTCGCCGGTTCTCGCTGTTCAGTGCTCCCGAGTACACGAGAAGTGCGTCTGGCGTCGCGAGGCTCGGCGTCGGTCGCGCAGCGTTTCTCGCCTCGAGCGGGCGCTGCTTCATTGGGATCGACTTGGCGATGCGCACCGTCGCCTCGCCGAACTCGAATGCGCCCAACGCGAGAACTGCTTCGTACGCCGCGTCGTCTGTGAACTCCACGTAGCAGCGCGATGCGACTTTGTTTTGCGGAAATCGGATCTCGGCAATGCTGTTGTGATGCGCGAAGAGCGGAGTTTCGGTCAGCAGCAGCTCCTTGAGCTGCGCGACGTCGCTCGCCAGCTGCGGCACGTTGCTCAGAAACAACACGTTCTCCTCGTGCTGCAGCAGCCGTTTTGTTTGCGAAGGCTGCGCTTTCAGCTTGCTGCCGTATAACTCTGCATTGTTCAGATACTTCAGCAAGCGCTTCAAGTCTTTGCGGCTGCCACACTGCACGTAGCAGAACGATTTCAGGTTGCCTGTCGCGTCTGATGGGGTCCGCAGCTCGAATTTGTTTTTCAAGCCTGCCTTCTCGATGAGCGCCAGCATGTCGCTGCGGAAATACTTCACCGGCAGCCCAGACACAAAGAGTGTGCAGCTTTCGCACTGCGCCGTAGCAGACAGCAAAAAGTGCTTGCTGTCGTATGTCGCGGGCGCTGCGCAGTCCATCGGCGCAGCGAACAGCGCTATACTCGCGACCTAAATTAGAAATCAGTTCATTAATTATTCGACCATTATGGTCCGGCTCAGCCAGCTGACGATTTGCGGCGTCCGATCTTTCAAAATCGATACGCGCAGCAGCTTCATTTTCGGCAAGCCGCTCACACTAATCGTCGGACATAATGGCGCGGGCAAGACCACAATTATCGAGTGTCTGAAGCTCGCACTGACTGGAGAGTTGCCGCCTTCTTCCAGTCGCGGCCAGTATTTTTTGTGCGACCCCGTGCTGCTCAACACAAACGAGGTCAAAGCGTTCATCGAGCTGAACGTCGAAAAGGAGGAGGACAATTACATGGTCATCTACCGCGCGTTCCAGCTAGTCGTCGCGCAAGACAAAATCACGAACGCGGAGAAGTACAGCTTCAAGGCGTGCGAAACGTACCTCGATTTTTTCAAAGCCGGCGTGCTGACGCGCATTTCGCCGACCAAGCTGCAGCTCATCAATGACTCCATCGCCGAGTACATCGGACTTTCGCCAGCCGTACTGAGCCACATTCTGTTCTGCCATCAAGACGACAGCTGCTGGCCGTTGGCCGATTCTGCGCTTCTGAAGAAGCGCTTCGACGACATTTTCGGTTCCGCGGTCCACGCGAAGATCCTCGACTCGCTCGCCGCCGCCGGCAAAAAATGGGCGAAAACGCTCAAAGAGCTCGAAACGCGACTGTTGCTGCTACAAAAAGACTGTGAGCGCTACGCCACCGTCAAGAACCAAATTGTCGACTGCACTTGCGAGCTCGCAGATTTCAACATGAACCTCGTAGACGTGCGCCACCAGGCGCAGTTCCTGAAGGACGAAGAGAGCAAGTTGCGTGCGAACTTCGAAACGTTGCTCGGCCGAAAAACGCGGCTTTCTGAGGCGCTGCGTCTGAAGGCGCTCACGGCAAACGAGCTTGAACTACGCTTTAGCAGCGAGTTTGCCGCGCTCCGCGCGCGCTTCGCGGACGCCGACGCCGGAGATTTCGAGAGTTTCTGGGGCGACTTCAAAAACAATCAGAACTGTCTCGTCACCACGGAGCGCGAGTACACAACGCTTTGCAACGAGCTTGCTGCCTGCGAAAAGCAGCTGCAGCTGCTCGAGTCTCGCTACCGCGCAGGTGCGGAGCTGGCGACAGAGGTCGCAAAGATGCGCGACGCGCACGCCGCTGAGGTGGCGGCATGCGAAGCACGGCTGAGCGACTTGCGGCGCGAACGAGAAACTGAAGAGGCTCGTGGCGCGGAGCGCAAGAGCCGAGCTACTGCGCTGCAGAACGCCGCTTACGAGGAGGCGGCACTGCAAAAGCGCCTGGCCGCGCTTTCGTCGGAGCTGGCAGCGGCAGATTGCGACGTCGCGCTGCTCGAAGACGAACTGCAGCCGGACGAAGACGGCACTTCCCCCGATGAGCTCGAGGCGCAACTGAGCGCTTTGTATGCGAAGCGAAAACGCTTCTTGCTTTTCACTGACAGCGAGGACAAGCACGCCAAGCTTTTTGCTCTCGGGAAAAAATTGGCGCAGCTGAAAACCGAGTTCGCAGCCGAGGCGAACGACGTTTCGCTGGACGATCTCCCTCGTGCGCTTAGCGCAGAGGTCGCGGCTGTGAAGTCTGTGCTCGCCGCTGCGGCCGACGAACACCGCCAGAAGTGCGCCATGGTCAGCGGCGACTTGCTGCTGTACAGGAAAACGAAGTGTCTACTGCTCGCAACGCTGCAACAACTTGAGCGTTTCGACTCAGGCTTCGAATCTTCGAGTCTGCAGAACGAGATCCGCAGCTTGCTGGAATGCACTTCGCAGGCCATGGAACTCGACGTGTCGGCGCTCAGCGCGAGCATTGAGCACACGCTGTGCTGCGCTGTCAAGGATGTGGTGCTCCGCGCACGCTTGACGGATTTGCTTCGCATCGACTGCGCAGAGCTCGAAGCCATGCAGTCGAAGTGGCTGGCCGCTTTCGTCGGCGGCGCTCTCAGTGACGTCGCGGCGAGCAAGGGCGGCGGCGTGGAGCTGAGCTCGGGCGAAAGCCAGGTGCAAAGCTTTCATGCCGCTGCTAGCCGGCTAGACACGCTGTTGCGCGGACTCAGTTTGTGGGAGGCTTACTTAGAGACGCGCGCGCAGCACGCTGCGCTCAGCGAAGAACTCGCCGCCACTTCTGGAACCAGACGCGGTCTCGACGCGCTGGCGGATTTTGAGCTCTCCCAGGTTGACGACTTGCAATGTTTCGTTGAAGAGCAAACCGCGCTCGTCGACAGAGAAATTGCGCGTTTGGAGAAACAGCTCGCCGAGGCGCGCAAGGCGTTCGTCGCCGCTCACGACAACAAACTGCGGTTGTCCGAGCTGCGCGGCAAACGCAAGCACTTGCAGACTGAAGTGACCGTCGCGACTTCGCAGCTGGCAGCGCTGCGGTCCGTCACGGCCGATGACGTGGCGGAGGCAAACGCGGCGGCCGCTGCGTCGGCTGTGGCTCGAGACGCTCTGTTCCAGCGCGAGCTCGCCGCGCAGCGTGCCTTGGCGGATGAGACGTCGCAGCTTGCGCAGGCGGCCGAGGACTTGAAGCAGGTGGCGCGGCTCGAAGGCACGCTCAGCCGCCGCGAAGCGATGCGACGGAAGCGCGGTCTGCTCGAGAGGCTGCTCAAAGACATGCGCAGCAAGCACGCGGAGTTCAGCAGCGACGCTCTTGAGCTGTTCAACCGCCTAGTGCTCATTGAGCGGGACGCGAAAGAGAACGCGCTCTGCGACGCGGAGTTCGAGAATGCGAACGAGCAGCTTGCAGCAACGCGTCTCAAGCTGCAGGCGGCCGCCAAAGAGCTGGTCGTGTTGGAGACCAAGGTCAGCGTGAAGGAAGACGCGGTCGCGCAGCTGCAGGCAGAGTGCGCGCAAATCGATGCGAGCTACGGCGGTTCCGTCGAGAAGCACAGCCAGCGGCTGGCCGTCGAGTGCGAGCTCGCGCGGCAGCTGATGCTCGACATTGGCACCTACTCCGCCACGCTGGACAAGTGCCTGATGCAGTACCACCAGGAGATGATGAAACAGGTCAATCTGACACTCAAAGAGCTGTGGGCGGAAATTTACACCGGCGACGACGTAGACGCGATCAGCATCGCCTGTGACGTGGAGTGGGCGAGCAAGTCGTACAATTACCGCATACTGATGCACAAGAACAAAAGCGTAATCAAGATGAAGGGCCGCTGCAGCGCCGGGCAGCGCGTAGTGGCGAGTCTCATCATCCGCCTCGCGCTCGCAGAGACCTTTTGTCGGAACTTTTGCATTTTTGCGCTCGACGAACCCACGACCAACCTCGACGCGAAGAACTGCGAGAGTCTCGCCCTCGCGATTTGCCGGCTGTTGCAGTTCCGTAAAGAGAGTCGCAACTTTCAGATGTTGCTCATCACGCACGACGAGAGCTTCGTCGAGATGGTCAAAAACCACTGCAACATTCAGACCTACTACAACATCAGCCGGCCGCACGGAAATTTCAGCGAAATATCGCTTTGCGCTACTTAACTAATATTTTCGATCAGATCAAATCGTCATGCGGCTGCTCGCGTCGTTCGCTCTCGCGCACGTCTCGCTGGCACGACTGTTTTTCATTAAAGACAGTGCGCACCAATACCGCTGTCTGGCGCACACGCCCGAAGCCTCGGTCTCGCTCCGCAACTGCCTCGCAGAGCCAGCTACTCTGTGGACCTCGATAACATTCCGTCGCTACGGTTTCGGCAACCAGTGTATTGCGCTGAGCTCAACTTCGGGCAACGTGCTGCTAGAGCCGTGCCAGCCGCTCACACAGAACTATGTTGCGCAGCTCGGCCCGACGTGTGTCACGCTGGACTGCTCGCTGGCCGCCATCGAAATCGCTGACATAGAGGGCTCTGTGAGCGACGCTGCAGACTGGGAGGAGTTTCGCAAACTGTTCTACGGGCTCGAAACGCTGGCGACGATGGCTGAAGCAGAGTACAAAGACCTGGCGATCGACAGCTACGCGTCCGATTCGCAGAATCTGCTGCCGGGCGCGCAGGGAGTCGTGGTGCGGTCAATTGACTCCGACGGCAACATCGTGTGGCTGCGCGCGCCCAACTGGAACTCCGACAGCTGGCCAGCCGAGCTAAAGAACCGGAGACGAGTCACGGTAGTCGCGTACGTAGTCGCCGTCCCCAACGAATTTTTCCTCGACTTTACCGGCTCCACCGCGACTATCGTCGCAACTGTAAACGGCGTCGCGGTGTACGACAAGCCGATGGCACTTACCAGCTATCTGAAGGCGATGATGTCTGCATCGTTTCGCGTTGAAGGAATCACGCAGGTCAAGATCGAGGCGACGTTTGAATCGCTTCCGCGTAAGTTGCTCGTCAAGTTGCGGCCTTTAAGGAAAGGCGAGCGGCGGGACGTTCTGCTCCTTCCGGATGACCGTCTACTCGACCGCTGCGTCGTGCCGGGCTACGCCGAGCTGACGTGCGAAACCCGCGCGGATCAAGTAGGGCTTTCCGGCGACTACTTCTGTCCCGCCGCCTGCTTGCAATCTGCTCAGCAGCCGCAATTGCTGCCGAATGGGTATCTGTGCGACGCTGCGCCGGTTTGCTCGAGCGTGCGGAACTTTTTGCCGCCGCGCGGCGGCCTTGTCCACCTCATCAAAACACAGACTTGCCTGATTGCACTGCCAGCGCGTACAGTCTTTTTGTATCCGCCCGCCGTGACCGATCTGAACTACGGGCAACTGCGCTACGGCTACGCGAGTTCTCTCACCTCGATCAGCGTCGACGAAGCGCAGTACGTTAGCGGCGCGACCGCGTCAAACGCTGCAGACCCGCTGCGGACCAACGGACTCAAAGAGGTGCGCAGCGCGACGAAGCACGAGTTTCCGCAAGTGTTGTACGTCAAATCGTTCCCGCACGCCACGTACCGCGGCCTGCTCGAGCATCGCGTCGGCGATGTGCAGCACACACCTTACAACGAATCGCTGCGCTCACTGCCACAGTTCGGCTTGTCGCGGTTTAAGACCGCAACGCACTTCGTGCTCGTGAGGTACATGTACAAGAAGAAAGCTTACAACTTCGAAATCTACGAGGCGACGTGCGAAGACTCGTACGCCACGCTCGACGCCTTTCTTGCGAAATTCAAAAGCAGCTTCACGGTGCACTGCAAGAGCGCGTGCGCGGACGCTGCGGCTGAGAGCGTGTGTGCGCTTGCGTACAGCCAAGACTTAATATCGCCCAAAGGCGGCTACTTCGAGTACCTCGGGCTGGAAACGCTGGACGTTTTGCGCGGCTTCCAGTGCATTGGCGCGTACGCCACTAACGAGCTGGCCTCGGCGGTGACTCTTTGGTCAGAGTTCCGCGCGGAGGTTGAGGCGCTGCAGAAAAAAGATGCTGCGCAAAAGAGCAAATCCTTGGAAAGCGCGCTAAGTCGTGCCACGCAGTCGCTGCACTACGTCGTCAAGGCGCCTAACCAGCTCTCCGTGTTGTTCCGAGCCGTGCAGAAACTGCTCACCGATACCACCGCTGCAGAAGAGGCTGCGCGCGCGCACCGCACGATGCTCACGGAGCTCACGGCTCGCAACCTGGATCACGCACAGCGGTTCAAGCAGAAGTTGCAGCAGGAACTTAAGAAGCTCGAGAACTCGGCCGGTCGCCCGCCGCAGTACACGGGCTCTTCCGACCTATTCGCCAGCACTAGCTACTCCGAGTACGGGAACATATGGGACGCGCTGCACGGCCGCTGCGCGGGCGCGACGTGGCGAGTGGTCGAGACAGAAGGAGAATTCGTGCTGACGCACTCGGCGTGTATGACGCCCGCCGACGACGACATGCACAACGCGGCGCCCGACTCGTTCTTCGTGCTGCGCAAAGGGCCGTTCATCGACACGTACGTCGAGCTCAACTTGACGGTGCCGCAGACGGGACGCGCCGGCGTGTTTTTCAACTTCGTGGACGAAAACAACTTCTACTCCGTCGCGTTTTCGGCGCCGAAAAGCTGCGCCGCGGTCGAAGTCGTGTTCGCAGTCGCAATCGACGGTACCATTTCAGAGCTGTTCGCGGAAAGTTTCGAGGGCGTAGAGACGCCGACCTGCGCGTTCGACGTCCAAATGAAGCTGCACGATTCTTTGCTGATACTGAGCTTCAACAACAAACTGATTGTGCGGCCGATCGACATCACGCTCTCCGAGAACCAGTCGGCGCCGAGCTTCACTCCGCACGCGAGCGGCTACTGCGGAATGTTCGTCGCGCAGCCCACAGAGACCGTCCGGTTTCGCAAAGTGACCTACGGCTCTTACGCGTACTTAATCAACAGCAGCGCGAAAGACAAAACGTCGCTTCGCCGGCTCGAGGACCAGATCGCGAAGCACAACCTCGATTCTGAACTCGAGATCAAGCCCGCCGCGGTCTGGGACGATGCGAACGCTGGTAGCGTTCTGTTGGATGAGAGCCTGGCGCAAGACCAAGACGTGATTAAGCTGATGACGAGGGACAACCAGTATTGGAACTACAGCAGCGACAAGCGCGGCCGCCGGTACGCTTGCGCCGACTTGTCAAACGGACCGGTGGACTTTCTGCAGCCATTCTATGATTTGCTGCCCTCCGATCCGCGCGCGCGGACAGAATTTGTCGAGGGCGCGGGCAGCTCGACTGAAGAAGGTAAAGCGATGACGATCTCGACGAGAAATGGAATGCTGTCGTACTTTCAGGCGAAGACGAGGGTTTGCATGACGCGTCACATTACGTGGAAAGTAAACATCAGCTTCGAAGACTCTGCCGATGTGGTTTTGCTGCCGGTCAACACGCGCTCCGTGAAGCTCGCTGTCAAAATAACCCGCCAACGCCACTATTACGCTATAAGGTTGTTCTCGCTCGTTCAGACCGGAGATGAAACGTTCGACTCCAGCAGCAGCATTACGGAAATGCGGTTGTACAGTGACGAGCCGCGCGTGCGCTGCGCGCTCACGCTACAGAACGACGTTGCAGCCCTTCGCTTCAACGATCGCAAAGTAATCGAAGCGTTCTTTGCAGCCGACGCCCTGAGCGAATTCGGGGTCGGCGCTTTCATATCAAAAGGTTCCGCGAACTTCACAGTGTTCTTAGCGAAGAGCACGTGAGCGAGCCGCTCGAATAAATTTACGTGCTGCTTCAATAATTAAATGGCGTTCAAAGGGCAGAACTCGCGAGCCGTTGCTGCGAAAGAGCGCAAGCGCAGCGCGGCCGAAGAGAAGCGGGTGCTCGAAGAAAAAGCCAAAGAAGACCTACAGTGGGTCGACGACGACAAGATCCTCGCGCAGAAACAACGGCGCAAACGCGAAGCTGAGGAGAAGCAGCAGCGCAAACTCGAGCGCAAACAGGACAAGAAGCAGCTTGAAGAGGAAGAAATTTTGCAGACGCAGGCCGGCGCGCGCCGCCAAGCCGAAGGCCCTATTAAGCGCACCCGCGCACAGATCGCAGCGCTTCAGCTGCAACGCCAAGCGGAGCAGACGCGGCGCATAAAGCTGCAAGAGCAACAACAGAGCGCGACGGAACACTTGCTGAAAGACAACATCAACCACGCGAAGCGCGAAGAGCGTTACAACGACCTGCTCGAAGGCGTCACGCAGCTGGGCGGCGACTCGATAGATGATGTGCTGCGCTCGCTCAGCTTGGACTCCGGCTTTGGAGACGCCGGCTCACCTCCGAAAAAGAAAGTGTCGACGATCTACCACGAGTTCTGCGCCGCGCAGTTCACTGCGCTGCGCGCCGAATTTCCCACGCTCAAACGCTCGCAGCTGTTGGAACGCGTGCAAAAACTGTGGAAGACGTCTCCTGCGAATCCGTATTCACAAAAAAAATGACGCAATGCGCAGCGCGGCATTGTCCGCGCAAGTGTGACCATAAAAATGTATGTTTCGCGCTACACGCTAAAGTTCGGCGCGCCACTCCGCAGTGGCTGCCGGTGTGCGCGAAAAGAGTTTGCCTCGACGACGGACGTTGAGACCGGGGTGCCTGCGCCTGCTCTGTGCGCGACAGGCTTTTCGCGCTAAAAAGCCAACTGCGAGTGCGGCGCGACGGGTCGGTCCTGCAGAAACTGGTTGAGCGAGTTGATTGCCTTTTGCAGTCCGCGTTTCAGCCCGCACAAATAGAGTTCGTTGTTCGAAGCGTTGCTCCAAGCGGAGTGCAACCCCGGAAACAAACAGTTCTTCTCGATCTCTTCCGATTTGAAAAACGCCTCGATCTCTTGCAGCACTGCGGCCGAAGGGAATTCGAAGCGGTAGTACAAGTATTCGATTTCTTCACGCACCTTCGCGTTGTTCTGCGCGTTGTATGAGTTGATGCGAATGACGCGCGTCCCGTTCGCCGCCGGCAGAACTTTGATTTCCGCTTTGTATTTCTTCGACAGCTTCGCGAGGTTCTCGCCCTGCTTGCCAATGATCGACCCTATCACGGACTCGTGAATCGCAAACTCGACCGAGTAGTTCGCAGCAAGTTGCTTCCTCTCGGTGACGCGCACTTTTGGCGTCGGGTTGTTATGCATTAAAATCGAAGAAGTCAAGCTGTTGTCTTCCGCTCGGTCACTCTGCAACTGGCGGATGCAAAACTGCGAGAAAGTTTCTTCTAGTAAGTCCACAGCGTTGTTCTTGCCGGCTTTGGCAAACATCACGCCCGAGCTGGTCGCTTCGTCGTACGATGCCACTAAAATCCTGTGCGTAGTCAGCAACTCCGCGGCAACCATGCGGACCTGTTCGCTGCTTGCAAAGCATATCAGTGAGAAGTTGTACTGCCAAGCGGAAGGTCCCAGCAACTCGAAAAGGCTCAGACGCACAGAGTTGGACGCAGTGTCGTCGCAGAACGAGCTCGCAGTGCTGCGCGCCGCTCTGTCAGCGAGCAACACGACGCTCGGCGTAAGGGCGACCTGCACGACGTTCTTCCGCGGCGTCAGCACGTGAGCCACGCAGTTTCGCCGCTCGACGCCTTTCAAAATGCGCACGAGACCGACAAACTCGAACGAGTCGTTCGAGACGGAGCTCTCCTTCCGTTCGCCACCGCGGTGCTCCAGTTTAGCCAACGTTCCCGCTACTTCATTGGCGCACAACTTAAACATGGCCCCAGATCGATTCGCCGAAAACCCCTCTCTCCGAAACGCTTACACAGCGGTTCGGCACCAAACAAGCTCAAGAGGAATTTAAACTTTAATATTTTAGCAAAAATCGTCTACAAGAAGCTCGTTTTGCTTTTGGTTCATCCGTATTGAGCGCCTGCAGCTGCTTGCTACATGGAACTAGAGTAGCTTTCTGCGCTACCGTCTTTTCCGCGCGTTTCCGTCACGTCATTTCCGCGGCACGCTGCTTCGCGGCGCGCTGCGCGTGACGCCGCCGCACGTCGCTTCGCGGACAGTTTGCGAACGCGGCGCTCGCGCTGCGCAACGCTTCTCGGCCGTCTTAGTAATTACGTGCTCTAAATTACTCCATTTTTAGCGGTGCAAATCACGCCACTGTAGATCGCTCGCGCGCGCCGCAAAAGCACTAGCGCATGAACAGCACCATCTGCAACACTTGGCTCGACAAACTGTCCACGCAGGGTGCTGCGCAGACTTCCGAGGAGCAGCAGTTTTTCGCCGAGATCTTGCTGGACATCGAGGTGCGTTTCACCTCGAGCATCGCGCAGCTGAACGTGCCGTTTTTGGGCGACATGGGGCCGTTCCAGGTCGACAATCAGCAGCTGCTGCCGATGTTCATCGCCAATGCGTTCGTCGAGTTCGGCGTGGCAGAGGTGTTGGCGCCCGAGTGGATGACTGCGCAGGCGCTAAAGGCCGCCATCGAAGCCGAAACTGCGCACGCCGAACTGCAGCCGCCACCGCACGAGTACGTGTTCGAGTACTTCGCGGCGCTCAAGAAAAAGTAAGTCGACACACGCGCGCCGCAGTTTTCCGCACGTGCGCTTCCGCGACGGAGCTGGTGGCGCGGCAGCGAATCTGCACTTCAGCGGCCTGCGCCGCCAATTCGAGCTTTGGGCAGCGCTACGGATGGACAAAATTGATGCCAGTAAGTTGCGCCTCCGCGCACGCAGTCAACTACCAATTGTTGAAAAACCTTTGCGCAGTTGTAAGTTTTCCGCGCGCACAGGCAGACCACGAACTTTGCGGCGGGCGAGCGCCGCTTGCTCATATTGAACGCGGCGAAGTACTTGAAGGCTTTAGACCCCGCGGTCAACCCGATGCCAACGCCGCTGCCGCAGCTGGTGGAGACGACGTTCGACGTGGCAAAGCAGTACGAAGAACACAAGAACTGTAAGTGGCGCGCAGCGACGCGATTTAGGGCTCGAGAAAATTAAATCCGAAATACATTAACGCGCTGCGACCGATCGACGCGCCATGCTCAGGCTCGCCGCGCTGATCTCGCTGCTCGCTGCTGAGAACACGACGCTGCGGCTCGCTGGCTGCAGAAACGCCGAGTTGAACTGGCTGATCTCGGGCCAAGACTCGCGATCTGAAGCCGTGATGCGGATGGACCAGAACAATAACTTGCTGCTTTTGCTGAACGGCCGCGTGCTGCTAAAGCACAACGCCGAAAAGGCGTCCAGCAGAGTGGAGCTGCAGCGAATAGATGCAAGGAGTCTTACAGCGGGCCAGCTTCAGAACCACTGGACGACGCGCGACTTGTTCGACATGAATCGGCTGGACGAGCTTTTAAACGAGCAAACTTTAAAAGAACCGCATTTGCGCAGCAACAAAGTGCTCACCGAACGGTTCGCGAAGCAAGGAGAGCTCGCTGTGCCTCTCAAACTCGACGGCGAGCCGAACACCTATCGAGTGCGCGGCTCGTTCAACATACTGAACGTTCACGCGCCCGTCACTCTCTTGTTTTTTCTAGACGACGTCCCCGTGCAGTCAATCACTGTCGTGCCGTGCAAGGGTCTCGACGCAGTGTGCCAGCGAACGAACATTAGCGTGCAGGGCAGGAAGCTGCCCGACGTGCTCGGACAGCGCTTCGCAGTTGAGTGGCGGAAAAACTCCAGCAAGGACGCCGTGCAGCTCACGGTGAAAATTACGGAGCAAAGTACTGCGCACGTGAGGCCTAAGCTTGCGTTGAACTGGCTGGAGCTCCAGCGCCTAACCGTGTAGCGAACGATTGCTAGGCTGGCTCGCCGACGCCAGTTGCTGCCGCACCCTTCGGATGTAGTTGCGCATGCTGCGCTCGTTCGCGCTTGCCGAATTGTAGTTGATGTCCACCTCGATGTCCGACAGCTTGTAAAGTCGATTGTAGTACTCGCTCAGCGACGGGAACGCCAGCTCGGGGTCATCTACGTCTTTGTCGGGGTTGCGCGCAAACTCTTGTGCAAGCAGCGCGATCAGATCGCTCTCCAGCTCCGCCGTCATCTTCCTGCCCGATGCTTCGAGCTCCGGCTGCTCATCGGCGACGCCATGTCGGAACTCGGCTTCGCGCTCGTAGTACAGCGCCCACTGCGTCTCCGGCTTGTTTTTCATAAGCGTGCGGCGATCTTGCAGTGTGTCGTCTTTGGGACTGCTTGCCGAGAAAATCTCCTCTGTCAGCTTGTACGCGGCGATCACGTCGTCTGCGTCTCGAGGTGGCGCACATACTGTCGTCGTCTACCGCGCGCACAAATGCGTACTCCGCGCCGTCGGCGCCCGTGAAGTTCGCCGGCACGTTGCAGTCTGCCATCAACGGCTCGCGGTTGAGCTATAGCTAATTTACACAGCTAAAATTGCAGGAGTGCCGCGGCGCTCCAAGTCTTCGAGCTCCAGCAACGGAGACGCGTCCGGCATTTGGCAGCTGTCCTCCGCTTCATCGACCGACACAACGGCATCGGCCAGCTGCAGCAGCGCGGCTTTGTGCGAAGCGAAGACGAACTGAACGTCGTCGCGTCGCATCAGTCGCTTCATATACTCAGTGTTCGCGTCGTCTAGCGCGGCGTCGACTTCGTCTAGCAACACAAGGTTGTTCCGCTCGTTCGCAACCAGCAACAGGCTCAGCGCGAGAATCGTGCGCTCGCCCGTGCTCAACGTCGAGACGTCCGCTGTGAACTGCGCTGCACCGGCTCGCTTAACGTACAGGTCCACTCGCAGCTCACCGCCTACGCAAACCACCTGAATGTCGATGGCGCCGAACCGCAGCTCATGCAGCAAACGGTTCAGCTTTGCAGTCAGTTCCTCGACCTGCGCTTTGAAGCGCCGGTTCACTTGCTCTTTTTCGTGCTGGAGGAAGCGCGTAAACTGCTCGAGCTGTTCGCTGAGCGTCCGCGACGCGGCTTGAACTTCTTCTAGCTCTTGCGCCACGATGGCTAACATTGCTTCGGTGCCTTTGCGGCCGCCGGACGCATGCGGTACAACTCTGCTGCGAAGTTCCTCCGCGAAAGCGCGCAGTTCGTCTTCGCGCATTGCCGTCAGTTGTCGCTGCACAACTTGCGCAGCGCGCGAAAGCTTTTCGTCCACCGCTGCGCCTGTTGCAGCAGCGTTGGCGCTTTGCAGCCGTTGCTTGACGCCGAGCAGCGCCTCTTGCAGCTGCGCCACGCGCATCAACTTCACCTCCGCGTTGAGCAACGCGTTGCTTACTTCGCAGGTTTGCAGTAAGTCAAGCTTCTCCTGCGTCTTCGTCTGCGCGGCACGCAGACTTGCTAGCGCGGCTTCGCACCGGTCCAGTCGCCTACGCATTTTGCTGTTCTGCTGCGCCTCTGCTTCAGAAAGTGCGTCGGGTGCCATCCCTCTTGCCGTGCTGCGCCTCGCCAGGTCCCCGGCGCGCGCCGTCTTCAAAACTTGAATCGCCGCCTCCAGCTCTACACTCTTCGCCTGCAGCTGCCGTTGCTGCTGCAGCAAATCCGCGGGTGACACGCATCCCACTTTCTCAATCTGCGCCAGCACAGACTCTATCGTTGTGAGCTGCGCAGCTGTCTCGTCGTACAAGACCGAAGCATAAGCATCGTGGCGCGCAACCTTCGATTCCCAAATTTCTATAGCTTCGGTTAGTGCCGATAGTGTGCTGGCCGAAGAACGCGACTCAGTTGCGTCCGCTGCTGCGTCGCGCGCTCTACTTCGCGCGTGCTTTGTCACTTTTCGCCGGCCAGATCTAAGATCTTCGGAACTGCTGGGAACTGCTTCGGCGTCCGCAGAGTATGTGGATGCTTCGGCAGCGATCCCGCTCTGCAACTTTTGCCATGCTGCGTAGCAGCGCGTCGCGTTCTGAATCGAAGCGGTAGCCAGAGTGTTGAGGTGGGCGGCGAAAACATTGCCGTTTGGCAGCACAACGCTTCTTTCCGCGCCCGCCGCTAAGCATTCGCGAGCCGTGACTTCTGAGTCGACAAGCACAAATCTTTTCAAGTTGTTCTTGATGAACTTATCTACTTCCCCTGTCTCTTCTGCGTTGGCTAAGCGCTCCAGGTTGATGCACTTGTGCTCGTGCAAATCGAATTTTTCGATCGGGCCTGTGTACGGCACGAACGCGCAGCGCGCGCAGTCTTTCAAACCGCGAGCAGGGCTAGTGCGCCGCGATGCGCTGCTACGTCCGCTTTTCACGCAATGAAATGCCAAGCTCGCGCTGCACCCCAATTCCGTGCGCAGCCGTTCTGCGTTCACGAGCGCCTCATCGCCGGTCACCAAAAATGCGAACAACTTGCCTCCCAAAGCCGATAAGACTGGCTCAATGAACTGAGGATCTACGTGCAGATGCAGCAATAAAGGGCCGAGGAACGAGTGGCGCCTTTCTTCAATGAACAAAGGAATCTGCGTCACGTCACTGACACCACAGTATTTGCCTAAGTACGACTTGAAGAACACAAACTGCGCGCGATTCCAGGAAGCTTCAAAACTCAGCGCGAGACTCTCAAGTTTCTGATTAATGTCCACCGCCGTAAAGCTCAGGTCTAACTGCGCCATTTCTTCGTCAGCAAATCTTTCTTTCAGTTCTCGCAGCTTCGCGCACTCCTCCGACTGCGCTTGCAGCGTGCGACTAGTCGCTTCTAGCCGCGCCTCCAGTTGTTCTCGCTGCTTCGCAAGGGAGGAAGCCAAGTCCTCACTGAGTCCTGCAGCCAAAGTGTCGTCGTTGTATTTGGCGGTGCATTCTTTGCACAGTTGGAGCAATCTTTCCATTTGTTTCTGAGCAGTAGTTACTTGCCTCAGCTGCGCTTCGAGCTGCTGGAGCGCCTCGGTGTTCTTCGAGAACGTGGACTCCGTGTGTCTTTGGTTGACGCTGTGCTCGAACGCGGACAAGGCTTTGTGCAGCTTGCTTTGCAACGCCTGGCGTTTGCAGATCTGCTCTTCTATGTGCGAAAGCTCTGCGCGCAGCGAGTCCAACAGCTCGTTGTGTCTCGTGATCACAGAGCACTCCGCGACGGACTGAGTTTCGCACTGCCGCGACGGCTGCGAACAAATCTCTGCAGTTGCATTGTGCTCGCACTCGCACATCTCGTGCGCGCTGCCAATCAAAGCGTTCATGCGCTTTAGTTGCGCTAGCTGCTCATCGAGCTCCTGCTGCAAAGCTGCATGACTGCTTTCCAACTTGCCAATTTCCTTCTGTTGCAACTGATTCTCGGCAAGCTTCAGCTTCAACTTCACCATGCCATCGTCTTCCTTCACTTGCACAAACTGAGAAGCGATGGCAAGCCGATGCTGCAGTTCCGCAGCAGCCTTGCGTAAGGAGCCGTCTAGCTTAACGCTCGTGAGGTCTGCAATGCGTTTTAATTGCTGGTCTAGTTGCCGCAAACTATCGGCGCGTCCCAAACGAGTGTCGAGCTCACATAGCAGGCTTTCAGAAGAGAACCTGCGCAGCGAGCTTATCGTGCTCTGCTTCACCCAGCAAATGCTGCGCTTCAACCGCGCAGCTTCAGTGAAGTACCGTGAACGAGTTACTTTCCGCTCATTCAAGTGAAAACTCTCGCGTTTGCACGAATCCAAGTTGAACTCTCGAGCCAACACAATCGTTCCATCGCACTCGTTGATCACGAAATTTGCGCGAATTACCCATCGGCGTAAATGCTCGCGGTGGTCATTCGTTAAAAATCGAGAGAGAGTCAGATTCGTCAAGTTTTGATCGAACAGCACTTCCAAAGCTTTAAAAATAGTGGACTTGCCTCGCCCATTTCGACCCACAAGTGCCGTTCGCAATTCCGCAAACTCAAACCTTCGCAAATCTCTATACTTCCTAAACCCTTCGAGCTCCAAATACTCCAGCCTGTACCGATCTATTTGCATTTTGAAGCTTACAAATAGCAGATATAAATAGCTCACACAAAGCTTAAATAAACAGACAGCAGCAACAGCCAGCGCGCTACCCCGCGTACGCATGCACACCGCTCGACTGATCCGAAGCATTGCTGTCGCGACAAAAACTTTTGCGGTGCAACGTGAATCGCGAGTCGCAGCTGTCGTAGGCAAAGCCTTTGTAGTTTTTCGGCTGGCGAGGCACCACCACGACGTCATTGTTTTTGCGTGAAAGCGATAACGCGACGTCGAAAACGCCTTTTTTCACTCTCTCGCGAACTATCATCTCTGTAGTCGGCCAGAACGTAACGCGGTAGCGCCACGGCACGTAGAGCAATAACAAAGTACATAACAGCGCTAAGAACAAAACCATGTACGTCGAAGCGTAACGGAACACGCTGATTGAATGCGGCATGTATCCGATCTTGTCAAACACGCACCAACAAAGTAGGTAGGAGCCGATGTTGAAGAACCATGCTGTGACATGCAACGCCGAAACCCCCGTCGTGTACGGCACGGTCACCGCTGAACTCAAAATGATCATCACCAACATCACCAAGTTGCCACTCAAGCGTGCGTCGAACATCACGGAACCGTCCGAAGCTACAGCTGTGTTATTGATCTGCATGATCACATAGTACAAGATCACAGAAGTAATGCATCCGTACGCCAACCAGGCAAATAAGATCGGCGGTCCATTCGTGTTAATTGTTCGTTTTCCGTTCGTTCCCGAGTACAGCGACGGACAAGAGAAATACAAACTTCGCGGCAGCGGTTGCTCGAACACGGCAATGCACATAATTGACCAAGGCGTGAATAATACGTTAACGAACTGACGCATCAAAGGGTCGAAAAGACTCGTTGCAGTCCACCCAGTGATGGAGCCAAAAATAAAGCAGCATAGACCGTTAACAACATTCTTGTACAAGGTAAGATTAATCATGTTCGAGTGCCGCCGCTGAATAATGTTGCCATGCGCGAACAACAGCGTGCGCATTTGCGAGAAATTTGACAAAGCCACATCGGCAACTCGCGCAGCCTGCGAGCCTTCCTTCCCGCGTATACCTATCCCTATGTCAGCTTCCACAATCATGCTCGAGTCATTTGCTCCATCGCCAACAGCTAACGTTGTGACGCCACCTGGGGCGTACTTCTTGCAATGTGAAATCAACTCAGCCTTTTGGACCGGAGTAAGCCTGCAGGCAACGAGCGCGTTTGCGAGATACGCAAGTCCAAAAAAGTACTGACGCGAGAAGGAGTGCGCGAAAATCGTAGTCAAGCAGTCGCCTGTGACAGTGATACTCACAGTTTTGTACCGTTCGACTTGAGAGTTGCGCAGCATTTCGTTGAGAGAGTTACCGAGAGTATACACAGTAGCTGCCGCTGAATTCGTTCGGTTCTCCAGAGCCACACTCATGTCTAGCAAATCTGTGTTGTCCCGCTGGTTCGTTCCAGAGCCGTTTCGGTTGGTCGAAAGACACTTCTCAACGGTCTTCTCCCCTTCAGAAATGCGGTCGACGTTCTGGAAATGACTGATGTAAACGTTGATCAAATAGTCAATCTCTTGCGCGTTGAGCTGACGTTTCACGATTTGCCCTTTGTAAGGCGCATTAACGCGATTCTTCGGCCCTTCGTTGCGCAAGATGTTGATAAACTCTGCAAAGTTTATAGTGATAGTTTGGTTAGCCATTCGTTTGGTACTTGAAACGAGACGCGTAGTGTTGGCCAAAAACGAAAAGGAGACCGAGGTACAACCGCAGTTTACACTTCGAGAGCATCTACTGCAGTCGCAATTCGATTTTCGTTGGCCATGGTTCGTGGTTCCAACGTTCTCTTGCTCAGCATTCTCCTGTTCAACATGAGCGCCTGGCTCTGCGACGTACTTTGAAGGAGTGCAATCATCCCTTTGCTGCATAATTTTGTCTAGCGCGTTGGAAGCTAATTGCCCTGCTAAAATAAAAGCCATGGACTCCTCCATCTTACGGTTAAGCAAAGTTACATCTGTTTCAGATAAGATCACGTTGAAGGTTTTTTCATCCATCAAGTTTGCGCTATGCGCCACAGAAATCGCAGTTTCCACCTTGTCTCCCGTGAGCATCCAAATGTTAATTCCGGCGTCTTTAAAGGCCTGTATAGTCTGTGGAACATCATCTTGCAGTCGGTCGTTTATACCGGTGCAGCCTAAAATCAAGAAGTCAGATTCGATATGCGAGCTAATCGCGGCTAACTCGCTTGGATGCGCTGAAGTGCACGACTTCACATAACTGAGCTGCTCCAGATACGAAGCTGCAGTATCTTCTGACACTATTCGGTACGCAAAAACCAGCGTACGCAGTCCGCTGCAGGCGAAATTATGCAAAGTATCATTCAACAAATCGAATGCGCCACTTTCATTCTGGTCAGAGGCGTTTTTCAGAATGTTCGTGTCTGCGCCCTTCGTCAAAATTAGGTAGTTTCTATCGTTGGTCAAAATAATAACGCTCATCATTTTTCGAACACTGTCGAACTCGAGCATGTCAAACAGATGAAACGTAATTGTTACATAGCTGTTCGTTCCCGGAAATTTCTTCCGCTGCTCATTTAAAAAATCAATCTGTTCTTGAACCAAGAATACATTCAACAAGTTTTCATTTGTGATGGCTATCATGATTTCGTTGAGCATCGGGCGACAAACAAATTCAAATCCTAAGTGATTGGCAGCACTAATTAAAGCAATTTCATCTGGTGAAGACGCGTCGTACTCTACGTTACCGGGAAGATCGATGGATGTTAGTCCAATCCTGTACCCAAACCGCGACTCATCCAAAAACGTCGGCTCAAGGAGGTGTTCAAAAGCCACTCTGCTTTTGGGAAGAGCGGTGTGGCACAGGCCTAGAATCAAAATGAAGTGCTTGAAATCCTCGATATTCGACTTGCTATCAACTATTATCGATTTCCTAATCTCCAGAGCGTTGAAATGAACGTAACGATTTGGTGAGACGAACAACGTCTCCGAGTCGTTCTCGTCACCGTTTCTTAACTCGGTAAGTCTCTTCAGCGACGAGTCTTCATTTCTGAAAAACCGAGTAGTTTCGTCATCAGGCTGATTAAGCTTCGAGAATGATCTCATCAAACAGTCCTCGCTACACAGCGGATTCGACCCAGATACACAGTTATTTTCTTTGTTTTTCAAGTCTTCAAGCTGCGTGGCGTAGACGTAAGAACCGATTTGCATCGAAACTAGCTGCATACAGTTGCACGTTAAAGTGCCAGTTTTGTCCGTAAAGATGTTTGAAACCGAACCCAAATCTTCTAGAATTTGCATTGAGTTTACCGAGACTCCTTTCAAGTTCTCGTTCATGCAAATTTGGCCAGTTGCAAAGCACCGAGCAAGTTCGATCTGCACGCTGATCGTGATGGGAATTAAGTAACTCATCAGCAGAATGTAACGGCCTAGCGTTACAGCGACGCTGTACGAGAGCGAGCCTGCATTTGCGGAAAGCCCTTTGAGCTTATCAGGCATAAGATACCACGCGTGCGCTTGCGTCGACAGCACGCTGTAGACGTGCATCAAACTAGCTAACAAACTCAAGAACAGCAAAGTGTAGAACATAAAGAGCACAAATCTGCTGAAATTCTGCTCCACGATGCTCCGCTTAGAACGCATCTTGTACGTGTTTTGAATTATTTTCGAGTTTGAGCCCGGGTAAACAACGATCGCAACTACGTACTCCGTGTTCAGTAAAACGCTTCCGCGCGCAATGAACTGGCTGATGCTTAATGGATATCTTTGCAAAATACGTTTTCCGTCGTCGATGATCGCATCGCAGTCTGCAGTCGTATTTAGAAACCTTCGATACTTGAAATAGTCTCCGATAAAAAACCTATTTCTGCGTAGTGCGTAGTCATCAATGTTAAAGCAAGAACCGCAAGCTTCTTCTGGAATGATCAGCGAGCTCGGCGCCGCGAAAGTAGTGTGATGCGACGAGTTTCTACAGCCATTGTTCAGCAGTAGGGAAAGACTGCCGGTAAAAGAGTTGAGCACAGAGCTCACAACGGGGAAAGACACGCGCAGCTGGTATTCCAACAGTGTGCGCTCGCTGATGTCCGGCAAGCAAGTTTTGGTCTTCGTGTTCGTCTCTCCATCGAGTTGCAGCGTGTTAATATACGCGATGCCGTAGTTGTCGCTGCTATACAGCAACACTACGTCCGCAGGAAACTCTTCGTTAATGCTAACTCGGATGATATCGCCCGGCTTTAAACTCGAGTTTTTGACATCCTCAAAATCCAAATCCACGTGGCCGCTCCATCGCTTGACAGGCTTATTGTTTTCGCGGCGATCGGCGAGGTGCCGCGAAATTTCTTCCCACATGGCGCGAGACAACGAAACAGCAAGCACGAAAATCAACGGCAGCAGGAAGGTCGGAATGCCGTTGCTGTCCGAAACGACCGGTATCAGCTGCAGAAAGCCCATCATGATGCAAAACAGGTTCGTGGGAATCATGATCTGGTCGATAAACAGCGAAATTGGTGAGAGCCAAAGGGAGTAACGCGCGGTGCGCACCGAGTTGGTCCAATAGTTGATACGGCTAGAAACGTTCGCCGGCGTCCTCGGCTGCAGCAGCCGTTTGTTGTAGACAATAAGCGTGTCGGCGCCGCGCGCCTCCGTTTCGGCCAAAAGCTTCGAAACTTTGCTTGTCTGCTTAGACGAAAGGCCACTGTACTCCGATAAGCCCACGGTGCCCACCGAGCACGGAGAGTGGGTGACGAGCCTCCTGTTCCAGCTAGCGTCCACATAACTCTCGCTGCGATGCATCGAAGAGCGCTTCGAAGCGGAAGCGCCGCATTCGCCGGGCTTGGAATCCCACGTAGCGCTTCTTGAAGTATAATCGCGGGACACCGTTAGTCGCATCGTAAGCGCAGGAAAGATCTACCGTTCAGCAACTGCCACACATAACCAATAAGCATTTAGCTGCTAATCATTATGTGCAGGAATTGATCAATGCGCACATCAACAAGTTCAAAGAAAAACAATTTATCATGCGTATAATTAGGTCAAAATGCGAACTTGATCAAGAAGCGAACCTCCGCGCATTTTGTTCCGCAGTGGTTTTCTATGAACAATAAGTATTCGCGGCGTATGCTGTGCGAAGTTGAAGCACTTTCGCGCCTTCACCCAACTAAGCGTCGGTCGTTTGCGTCCGCGGCGTGCGCTGAGAACATCGTGCAGCACGGAGCGCCCGCGCCGCTCAACAACCAGCGATATTACAGCAGGGGCTATTTCGTTTTGACTTCGAGGATGCTTAGCGCGCGCAACGAGCTGGTGCTTCGGATCACGCGAAGCATCGATTTGAGCGAGACGCCGGCGATAGCGGAGTGCGCGAACAGCGCAAATGCGCGTTTCTTCGTCTTGTTCGGCAGCTTCACGTACAAGCCGCTAGCGGACAAACCGCAACACGTTCGCCTTACCAATTATTCAACGCACAAATTGAATAAATTGGATCTGAGCTACGCGCTGTGGACCTACGCCACCGTGCTGATTTTCTGACTGTGCGCCAACCACTGCGCCGCCTCGCACTGTCCCATGCGGGAAGTACTTCTGGAGGGCGTGCACGCTTCTTGGAAATGCGACATCGAAGCGTTTTTGAGCTCAGACAAGGGCACTGAATTGCTAGAGCGACTGCGCGTCTGCCAAGCCACCGCGCAAACTTTTTTCCCGCCCGCGTTACGCGTCTTCGAGGCGTTCAAACTGTGCCCTATCGATAAAATTCGCGTGGTGATTATTGGCCAAGACCCTTACCACAACGAAAACCAAGCCAACGGCCTCGCGTTCAGCGTCAGTTCGAGCTACGCGAAAAGACTCCCGCCGAGCTTGGTGCGCATTTTGCGCGAAGCAGGGGACCCGAACACCAGCAACGGCGACCTTTCGCAGTGGGCCACGCAGGGCGTGTTTTTGTTGAACACCGTGCTGACGGTCGCCGCGCACAAACCCGGCTCTCACTGCTCCTGGGGCTGGGAGCGCTTCACCGATTCCGTTATCTCACGCATCAATGCGCGCTCCGGTCCCCGCGTAGTCTTTCTGCTGTGGGGCAACAAGGCGAAAACCAAGCTCAAACTCATAGATCAAGCCAAGCACGCCGTCATCCTCACCTCGCACCCCAGCCCGCTTTCGACCAAGGGCAACTTCGTCGGGTCGAAATGCTTCGACAAGGCCAACGCTTTGTTGCAGGAAGACGGTCAACTCGCGATTGACTGGGTTCGCAAACTACCGTATGCCGCCTGCACGGCCGTGCACGACGCGTCAGAACGCCTGCGCGGCCGCGGTTCACGCGAAACTGGCGGGCTTGGAAAAAATCATCACACGTAGAAAACTTTTGGCTTCTATCGCTGCGTGCAAAACTATTTTCTGACCATAAATATAAACTGATCAGCTCAAGAGCCAAAATGGAATCAGTTAAACAGCTTAAAAGTTTCGAGAAACAGCATGTTGTCGAGGAGAGTCTCGATGAGCGGTTTCAGAGGTACTACAAAATGTTTGAAGTCACAGACGCGTACTGCGCGGAGGCCTTCAAATGTTTTGCCGAGGCATGCTGGACCAGCTTAAAGACCAGAAAGCCGGTGAACAAAATGCAGTTCCTCGACACATGCATTACGTTGAACAACCGCAGGTGCGAACCGGGCCATTACTTCTCAGTGTACTTGACCGGCTCTGACCTGCAAGTCTACTGCTGCGAGCTGAAGCCGGACAAGTCTTTTTGCACAAAAAGCAACGTGATTCCCATTGACGAGCTCGGCCGCAGCTTCGGCTACTCTAAAGGACTTAAAGACCCGCGAGTCACGGCAACCCAGTTCTTCGACGTCATCTCGCTGTACGTCAAAAAGTTCGTCGAAGCTGTCGAAGTCCCGGACACCAACGCGCCGCTCTACTGCACCATTAGCTTCAGCTTCGGCGTGGAGCAGTTCGACTTGCAGTCGGGCACGCTCATTCGGCTGAACAAAGGCTTCGAGACTGGCCGACAAACGAACGACCAGCTCGAGAACTCCGCAGACCTGTGCGAGCTAATGAGTGCGGCGTTTGACCGCCACGACGTGCCGCTGGAGGTGATTGCGCTGTGCAACGACGCTTCGTGCGTTTTGCTCGCCGGTGCTTACATCACGAAGCGTCGCAGCTTCTCCGCCTGCTCCATGTCGCTCATTAACGGCACCGGCCTGAACATTTGCTTCAGCAACAAAATCTGCAAGAAATACGGATTTGTCGGCACGATGATCAACAGCGAGTGCGGAAACTACGCCGGCTTTAAGCAAAACATTATCGACCTGCAGATCGACATGGCCGACCCCAACACCGGCATGCAAATCGCTGAAAAGATGATCAGTTGCAGCTATCTCGGCGAAATCTGCCGCCGCACGCTGCTCCGCATATTTCGAAACGAAGCGCCGGAGCTGCTTTGGGCGTACAACTCGCTCACGCCCGAAGCGTGCTGCCTGGTCGCATACGAAAAATCCGAGAGCTACGAGCTCGCGCGCTGCATGGCGAAAGAGATGCTCGACTGGGAACTCACGGACGTCAAACAGCTGCACCGCATCCGCACTCTGTTTCGCGCCATTCTGCGCCGCTCTGCAAAGCTGCTCGGCATCCTGATTGCCGGCATCGCAGGCTGCACTGGCCGGCTGCAGTCCGCGCTCGGCGGCCTCGTGATCGCTGTGAAAAAATCGCTTTACAGCAAATACGACGACTACATGAACGACCTAACCGAAGCACTCGAGTCCGTGCTTGGGTCCGAGCGCGCGAGCCTCATTCGCTTCGAGTACATCGACTCTTCAATGGGTATCGGCGGCGCGCTGGTAGCGTGCAACGCGATACAGTCAACCTAAGTCGCCTTTCGGTCGCAGCCGCGACTGCGAGCTGTGTGCTGCCAAGGTGCAAAAATGCAAAACTCGCGGTCTAGCCTCAGTCTGCGGAGCGAAGCCTCGGACAACGCCATACAGTGGCTAGTCAAGCGCATCTGCGGGACGCTGGGGCTATCGTCTGAAGAAAGCAGCGAGCTCAGTGCGCTGCTCTACAAAAACTACATCCGCACCGTGGCTTGCGTCGAGTCGTTGCTCGCAGACCCCGACCAACAAGTGCTGCACCCCGTGATCGCGAACGCCATGCGCGAGGCGTTCGCCGAGCGCCGCCTCATCCAAGAAGCGCAGTGCGACGAAGACGGAATCCACCTCATCGCAAACCCCAAAATTTTCTTGCACGGCGCGATCTTTGTGCACCGGCTGGCGCTCAGCTCAGATCTGCGCTGTGGGTTCGTCGTACAAACCGTCTGTTTCGACGTCACCGATCTGCAAAGCTTTGAAAACCTCAAGCAGCTGATCAGCCAAACGCTCGCCATCCCGCGCGCACATTTGCGTCTCATCGCCGAACAGCCCGAGATGCCTGAGGTCTACGTGCCCGGCGTCAACTTGCCGCCCGCCATGCGCGGCGCCGACTTCGACTTTGACCGCTGGGCAGCCCGGCTCTGCGTCGTGCCCGATGAAGAGGCGAGGCAACAAGACGATGCTCGCAAACTCGTTACGCTGCGCGATGCATACGTCGGTCCCTCCAGCGAGCTCTTCGCGTTGAGCACGGACTTGCGGAACAAGGACGGCGCGCGACTCGGCAAACGCATCGCGCGCATTCTCAACATCCGCTCCACGAAGATTTTTCCGCAGGTGCCGCTGCCGCTGGCACTTGCGCAAGAACTGCTGCTGCTCCGCAGCAACTCGGCAGCCGCCGGCGCCGCACGCGAGTCCGAGGCGCGCCGCCTCGCGCTCCGTGAGCTGCGGCCCGCCGACCCCGAATTGCTCTTCAGCGAAGCGTCCACACCCTGTTCCGCCGCCAAACTCCACGCCAGCCGCTCGGACGCGAAAGCCGACTTCGCGCTCTGCAACCATGTGTCGTCCTGCAAACGCAAACAACTGCGCCACGTCTAGCCGCGGTGCCACGTAGCACATGCACCCCTCAATGTTTTCGCTCGCGGAATACCTGCATATGCTGCACTGCAGTTCCGTGCGACCGCTCTCGCGCAGAGAGCGCGTCCCGACAGCGCTCGCTCGGGACGACACGTTCCAGCGGCCGCCGGGAAGCGTCGCATTCCCCGCCGGCCGCGCGCTTCCGAACACGTTCGCGTTCGAGGTAGCATCGGCCGCCGCAAACGGCGGCAAGCAGGTTCGCGTATATACTAATAATAAAAATTGTATCGCGCGGACCTGATGCGAAGAGACGCCGCGCCAGAGCGCCGCCATGTTTAGCCTCAGCTACATCCAACTCACCCAAGTGCTAGACTGCACGCACGCGGCGCTTACGTTCGCGGAACTCAAAACCAACTTGCTGAACGCCGCGCGCGCGCAGTACGTCGACCACGTGCTCCAACATCTCGGCCTCATCGTCAGCGTGCAAGACGTGTTCAATGTCGAATCGCTGCCCGTGCTCGCGCCCAACGACGGCCGCTGCTGCTACCGCGTCACGCTGCAAACGCTCGTCTTCGCGCCGCAACGCAACGAAGTCATCCAAGCGCAGCTCAAAGGCTCCAACGTCACTTCGCTGCAGTTCGCGCTCGCAAACTTCGTCGATGTGAAAGTGCCGAACTTCGAACTGCCCGAGCGCGTGTCTTTCGACCCGCAGGCCGAACTCTACACCTGGCACGCCGACGCCGACCTCAAACTCTTCTACGAACCCGGACTGCTCTGCCGCCTGCGCGTGCTCGACGTGCTGTACGCCGAGAAAAACACGCGCTCTGCCGCAGTGCAAGAAGCTCCCATGACCGTCATCGTAAGTGCGACGCGTTCCGCGTTAGTGTTCGCTCAAAGACTCCGGTCTCGGACCCGTCAACTGGTGGTGAGCTACCGGCGGTGCACCGTGTAGAACTCCTGCTCGAGCTTGTCCTCTTCGTGCAGCTCGACGTTGCTTTCCTCGAACTGCTTTTTCACGAGCTGCGAAATCTCCTTCTCGCTCAAGCTGCGCTCGCGCGCCTGCAGACAGTCCGTGATCAAGTGCCCCTTTTCGCCGCAAAATCCACACGATATCTCCACACGCGCAAACGACGACGGCACCACCGACGGACACTCGAAACTATAGTGCTGCCGCCCGCCGCAAATGTCGCATATGGCGTTCGTCTTGTTGGTCGCCAGCTCGTTCAGCTGCACCTCTGCCAAGTCGTCCTGCTTCGTTGCTACGTCCATGTGCTGCAGAATTCGGCGCCGGTACTGTTCGTGGCACGGGTGCGCCGGATCGATCAGCGGCTCGATCAGCTTCACAGCGCGGTCCACGATTTCCTGCGAGTCGCCCGTCACGTGCACATGCAGCGGCATCTGCGCCTCCAATTGACTCTGCTGCTCGCAAACGCGCACTTCCTTCAGCGCGCCGCGACCGCGGATGCTGATCTGCGCGCCCGTCTCCATCTCGAGCCGCTTGTGGTTGCACCCGCTCGGCCCGATCAGCATGCTCATGAAGTTATAGTCGGGGTATTCGTCAATCGGCAGCAACAGTCGCCGCACTTTCCGCACGCTGCGAACCTCGACCGGCAGCTCCAGAAACAAGCGTTTCCGGTCCAGCCGCGAGATTAGCACTGCCTGTTCGTCCATCCAGCGCTGCTTCAGCGCGGTTTCCGACGACTGCAGCCAGCGGTTGTGCGGCAACTGCTTGCCGTCCTGCAACGCGTCCGCAAACTCTACTGGCGTCGGGTCTGGGTCGTTGAACGCTGTCTGCACGTTCAGCAAGTTCAGCTTATGCTCCATCAAGTACTCGTTGCGCTGCAGCAAATTCATGCACTCTGGGAGGTCTGCCAGCGGCACCGGGCAGTATCGCGCACCGCTCTCTTCCTTGAAGGCAAAGCTAGCTCGGTTATCGGCCGACTGCTCCCAGCCGGAGCTGCACACCGTCGCGCGGTTGACGCGCTCGAACTGCACGCACTGCTCGATTAGCGCCAAGTCGGCCAGCATTTTCTAGCTATTCCACAAGCGGCGCGCCGAGACGTCCAACTCTGCGCTGCGCCCTATCTGCTAAACCTATTTTACGTAATTTAGGGTTCCATTTAAAAGTCCGTATATCTTCGACTGCTTTTGCGTCCAATGGTAAAATCTATCTATCAGTGTTTTTTTCAAGTGCTCTTGAACTTTCGCGTCGCACTTGCTAAGCACGCTCACAAACTTTGCGTACCGAGCCACCGCGCCGTGTCTGCGCGCCAAAAACGCGTCTAAGTAGGTCTGCGGAATCGCGACCGCGAACGTGTCGCTGCTGCTCAAGTTGTACACCGCAAACTTCTGTTTCTTCGCTGCTTGCGCCTCGTCGTCAACACCGCGACACGCCTCTGAGAGCCGCACAGGGTACTGAAACGCGAACGCGCTGCGCGAACTCAACCGCAGCCCGCAGCGCTTTAAAATCCTCATGTGGTTCTCAATCACCAAGTTGAAAGGAAACAAGTTCACGCCTTTCAAATCAAACATCAGCAATGGCTCTACCGCAGTCGCGCTGTACAGATTCACCGCCGTCGAACTGTGCAGTTCTACCAGCAGCGCGCAGCAATGCACGTCGACGTTGTTGCATACATAGAGCTTCACGCGTCCCTTCACTGCGCTAAGCACGAAACAGCAGTTAACTGCGTTCTTGATGAACACGTTCGCGACGCAGTCCGGTACGACAAACAAGCAGTTCACGCAGTTGTAGAACAGCAGGCTCGACTCCTTGTGCGACTTCGACACCAAAATTAGCTGGTTTTCAAACGTCAGAGGCCGAATCAAATAACTGCTCGAGCGCAGATACGTGTTCGGCTTCACTTTCTCGTGCGCAAACTTCGAATCCCAGCTCGGCGTTAGCAGCAGATCGACCGCCAGAACCGTCCGACACAGTTTGCGCTGAATCATTTTCAGGAAGTAGCGCGCGTTTAGCTTGTCGCCGACGTACAACTCGCGGCAGCGCTCGGCGCAGTACCGCTCAAGACTGTTCGGCGCGACGTCATCGTTGTCGCTCGCGAAAAAAATGAGCGACAACGTCTCCACCGGCTGCACTTCAAGCAGCTTCGGCAGCTTCCCGTTCCAACTGAACGACAGCAATGCGAGCAAACTCCCGAGGTTTTGTATCAGCAGCTTTAAAAACTCCTGGCAAGCGGAAAAGCTGCGATGTTTCACGCAGTCCTCGTAGTTCAGCCGCGGCGTGACGCAGCGCGAAAGGGAAGTGACGTCTTTCTTGCCCTCGCCGCCCACCGCAGCAGGAGAGCAGTCGTCCTTCATAATGCCGTGGGCCACCAGCGAACGCTTCAGGTTGCTCATGTACACAACAAGAAAAAGCAGCCGCACCTCTACGCTTACGCACTTGAACTGCGCGTCCGCGTCGCAGTCCGACGCGAACAAGCACGCCTCCGACTCCGAGCTGCGCGGCTTGCTGCCCGCACTCGGCGTGGCTGCCTCCATCGATTTCAGCGAGCGCAAGTCGATCAAGTTCCGCTGAATTAGCGTGCGCAGTACCGACACCAACTTGAACCAGATGCATTTCCGCATGTTGATCGACATGTTCGGCAACGGCTCCGCATTGCGCGTCCAGTATTGGTACGAGACGTACAGCCGGCCATCGCGGAACGCCGCCGCACCGTCGGAATCGCTGAGCGCGCTGCTGGTCGACGCATTCTGAGCCTTCGCGAGTTTTGTTGCAAAGTTGCTGCACCAGTTGTTTAAGTCAGACTCGTCAATGTTGCGGGGAAACGGCAAGCAGATGTCATCCAACACGTCCAGTCTGATGCGAACGCTCATGAAAATGCCAGTTCCACGAACAGCACGTTGAGTAAAGCCTCGCTTGCCGCGCTGGTGACGCAGCGCGCTTTGACAATGTTTTCAAAAACCCGATCAGCGGTTTTCCCAATATAAATAAATATATGTAGATTCGTCGGCCGCGCTTTTCCGCATGGCTCGCAGCTTGACAATCCACGCGATCGTGGAGCAGGTGGATGCGCAGTGTAGGTTTCAAAGAGCGCGCGCCAGACAGCAACAGCATGTCTTCGCTGCAGAAACTGCTGAAAAGTTATAAGCACTCGCATAACGACTTCATGAAGTTCATTCGCTTTTCTGAATTTCAAAGCGGATTCGACGCAGGCATCGCGCAAGCGGAGGAAAAAACAAAGTTTCTGCGTTCGGAAATCCAGTTGTTGAATACGAAGCTGCAGAAGCTCGCTGTCGAGAAACGTGTGCTCGAACGCTCGCTGTACGAGAAGGCGCCGAAACTTAAATCTCAGCTACCGCGCAAAACTTCTGAGGAGCGGTTAGACGATTCTGCGCCGCGCAACGCGTTCGACTCGCGACCGAGCGCTCGCAAACGTCACATCGAGCTGGCTCCGCCGGAGTTGTACAAGTAGCGGCGCGGCTGCGCAGTTTGATTTAGAACGAGATAATTATAGTGCGAACACAGCTTTAAACGGTCGCGCCGCTGCGACTATCAAGCTGCGCAGCCTTCTGCAATGAAGCTCCGCACCGCGCTGTCGACGCTCGCGCTGCTTTGCGCGCCTGCCGTTTTGGCGCCCGCGCCAACGGCTCTGCGCGCGCGCGGCGACGCGCCATCAGAACCAGCGAATCAGCGAGCGGCAAAGGAAAGCCGCACGGAGGGAGGCAGTGCGCAAGACGTACCGCTCGACGGCGCGCGCCTCATATTGTGTGACGACGGCAAGTGCACGATTTACGGCGGACTCTTGAACAACGAGCTGTGCAGCAAGTACTTCATGGAAGAAGACTCTACGTCGACGTTGGACATCTCGATCCGGGTGCTGTGCCTGTTTATTGAGTCGGCGATCGTGATCGTGTGGTCGCGGCTTTACAAGATCGTGCTGCTCAACGACATCTCGTCGCTGATCTGCTTGATCCTCAACTACTACACGTTCACAACGAGTCTGATCATTTGTTTGTTTCGAGACTCACGCAACCAAATTTACTTCTTCAACGTCATCGCTAGCTTGTGGCGCTACGCCGGCTACTTTTACTGCACTGAGTACATCTTCAAGCCGTCTCCTTACTCGAATTTCTATTATTTGTACTTCAACTGTTTGCTGAGCTTGTTCTCTTTCATTCTGTTCCACATCGTGGTGCTGCTGATTGGGTTGGCGGAAGACTTGTTGATGCGAAACGAGAGGGTGGTGACTGTGCTTGTAACGAAACGCAAGCTGCTCATCGCCGCTCTCAACAAAATGTACTACGCGCGACACCAATACCCAATGCGTCTGATCCCACACCTAAACGTCACGCCGCAGATGCGCGCGGCATACGAGCGCGTGTTTCGGGACGCAGTCGAGTCGGCGCGAAAAACAACCGCCTCGCTCAACCACAGCGTTGGCCCGCCGCTGAACGCGCGCGAATACCACGCGCTGCTCTGCAGCATGTTCGGGCAACCCAACGTCGCGCAAGCGATCTCGCTGCTCAGCAAGCTGAACGAGATTAACGCCGCGTTCTACGAAGCTAGGCGGATTTCGGAGAAGAAACGCATTTTGCCGTTCGTGAAAAGCAACAGCACAAAGCACCGCGAGCTGCTGTTCATGTTGCACGTACACTGGTACAACTTGATTCCGCTTTTCACCATCTGGGCCGCGCTTTACGGGCTGAAAGTTGTGTACCTCATAACGGTGATCATGCGCTGCACGGAGATCAGCAACGACTACCACTCCTACTGCTACTACGCGCACGGCAGCATTTCGAGTTTGAAGTTGCACTTTCTGCAGTGGAGCATGCTCTGCATGGTAATCGCGCATATCTCGGTGTTCACGCTCCTTTGTGTCAAGGAAGCCAGCGGCGTCCGGATTCGGCCGCAGCGCGCGGCTGCGCTTGGAGTGAACGCGCGCGGGAACCAACGCGTTACGGGCTGGTTCGCGCGCGACTTCAACCAGAGCGCAGTGATGTGCATGCAGCGCTACGGACACGTCGCGGTGGATTTGTGCATTGTGAGGATCTTCTTCCTCGCGGTGTTCACAGTGCTGCCGGCGCTGATTTACGAGAACGCAGTCGAGGAGCAAACTATGTTCAACCCGCCGCTGAAGACGTACGTGGCGTACCACATCATTGAGATTCTGTTGTTGACGGCGGTCGATTCGAACGCGTACCGCACTGACGCGCTTTCCTTTGTGACGGACATTTTCCAGCGACTGTTGATCATTGGGCACTGCTTCATTTTCCTGCGAGTGCTGCGCGAACCAGACAACTTGTTGTTCAGCGCGCTATTCGTGTTGCTCGTAGTGCTGCAGCTGTGTCTGATCTCTCTGCTCTTCCTGCGCGTAGTGATGGTAGAAGCTGCGAAACTATACGCGCACGTGGGCAGCTCTGCGGATTCGTGTTATCCCAAGTCTTGGCTGATGCGCATACGCGAGACGTTTCTGCTGCTGAACAAGCGCTTGTATTCGCTGCTGTCGCGCTCTGCACAGTTCGTCATTCTGTATAACGCGAAGATGTCGAACGTTCAGATCGTGGAGACACGCAGCAAGAAGCGCAACGGCGAGAGCATGACCGCGGTGCGCGTGTACAACAAGAACTTCTTGAACGCGGTTCGCCGTTTCACGTGCGGCAGCGAGCGCTGCAGCATATCGCTGAACACATGCTCGCTGACGCTGCAGTTCGTGCAGACGATCTGCCAGTTCAAGCGCTTCAGCTACTCGCGGAAGCGGCACTCGCTGCTCGCAGACAAGCCGCCGGACATCGCGAACCTGGCGCGGGCGCGGCACAGCGACAGCGCGACGAAAAGAAAGGTGGACGCTGACTCCTCGCGCTCGCAAACGGCCGCAATGGGGCCGCAAACCTCGCAGAGCGATCCGCTGCAGCAGAACAAGACGCTGACCAACGAGTGGCTGTACAGCTTGGTTTGGCAGCTGTACAGCAGCGGGTTCGCGATCGACGCGAGCTCGCTGAAGACGGTGATGTTTTACGAGAACAACGACTTGTTCAGCGAACTCGACCTCGACCTCGAGGGCTTGATGTACTTTGACCTCGAGTTTAAGCGGCAGGTGATCGCGCTTTCGACGATCTACTGCGAACTGCACCAGGCAGTGCCGATTTGCATCCAGATGTTGGAGTTTTCGGGCAGCGTGAAGCTAATCGAGCAGTTGAGCGACGTGTATTTTGACGAGTTGGTGGCTACCTGCCACAACTTCCAGCAGAAGCACGTGAACGACTTGTTGGTGCTGAAGAACCAAGAGATGCAGACGGCGGTGATTTTGCGCGACAAGATAACTTTTCAGAACGAAACGCTCGCGCAGATCACGGCGGAGCAGCTGCGCGCCTGCGTGAACGCGCACCTGAACAACCAGTTCGCGCGGATGAAGTACAACTTGGAGCTGCACCAGCTGTTCGAAGTGCAGCTGGCGGCGCTGCTGCGGCGCGGCGGCGAGGCGCAGCGCGGCGACGAAGCGCAGCGGCTGTGCGCGCTGCTGCTGAAGCTCGCGGCGCCGTTCAACGTTCGGCAGCTGCACGCGCACATGCAGGGGATGGTAGAGTCAGTGCGAGTGCCGGCAGCCGGGGCGGACGACTTCAGCGCGTTCACCGCGGCGCTTGCGCAGTTCGCGAGCTTCAGCGCAGCAGGCCACGACGTAGTGCACTACCGGCACTACTATCAGCGCGGCCCGCCGGCGCGCGCAGAGTCGTTCAGGAGCGCGCTCGCGGCGAGCGGCGCGAAGTCGGCGTCCGCTTCGGCGTCGGCGTCAAGCGCGCTGCTGGCGCAGCAGTCGGGCGCGGGCAGCGCGCGCAGCTCAATAATTAATCGCGTAAATCTGAGTTTTTCCGCGGCAGAAATTGCGCCGCGCGACAACTGGAACGAGTAGAACGCGAGTGCGCTGCGATATGTCGCAGTCGCGCGCGTTCGCGAACGTCGCAGCGTGGCTGAACGGCGTGGGGTTTCCGCGGTGCTGGCGCTTGCTGTCGCTGGTGCAGCGCTGGAGCGGGACGCTACTGCTGCTGATCGCGTACGGCTGCGCGCTGGGTGCGGCTGCTACGCTGGCTTCGTTCAGCGCATTGTTCACGTTTTTAACGAGTCGCGCGTTTTTGTACATGTTCTTTCCGTCGGTGCGCCATACGTACAACGTGACGCTGCTGCCGAACACCTACCACGCGCTGGGCGGCGGGTTGTTTCTGTCGAGTCTGCCTGGCGTGTTTGAGAACGCGGCGCTCGCGGAGCTGGACCGCTGCGCGCGCAGCGCACTGCCCACGGAGGCGTGCCATCGGCGCGTGCGCGAGATGGCCGAATTGCTGGAGCCGCAGCGCGAGTTTTCATACCACATCCCAGCCTTGCTGCTGAAAGCGGAGCGCTGGCACGATTCGCACAAGTACGGCTGGTTCGTGCCCAGCAAGAACCACGCCTTCGAATTATCGGCGAGCACGCTGCACTTGTACATCTACTACAACAACAGCGAGTGCGAGAAGCTGGAGACGTCGTTTGCGTCGTACGACGCGAACGCAGCACTGTTGAAGGAGTACTTCATTAGCAACAATTTGACGACGAACCCGATTTTACGAAACGGCTTTTGCGGGCTGATGAACTCGTACCTAAGCCTGGTTCTACTGTTTACGCCGGGCGGCGACACGATCCGCGAACGGATTTACGACTACGCGTGCGCGACAATGAAGTACAAGAAGTACAAAATCGCGCAACGCGACCGCAACACGGAGGCCGTTTGGCCGCTGCGGTTGCTGGATGCGTGCGCGGGCCTGCTGCTGCACACCCACTACAACAAGACGATCGATCCACTGGCCTCGCCGGACGCGCCGTCGCCGGTAGCGTTCCGCGTGAAGGCGAGCAGCTGCATCGACCATCTGGCGCTGAAGGTGCTGAAGCCGGTGTCTGCTCGGTTGCAGTTTCTGCGGCGCTTTGGGTTCAGTTTCTCGGTGTTGCTGAGCCTCTCCGTGTTTTGTGTGGTGTACGCGTTCGTGTTTTTGCGGCTGACGTTCTGCATTGCGCGCTGCCACCGCGCGGCCGTGCAGCACCACAAGGCGCGCTAGTTGCGGCGATTTATAGTCTTGCGGGCAGTTTTGCTTGTTGTTTTGCTTTCTGTTGTGCCTTCGCCACGGTCTTCGCAAACCACTTATGCGGCTCTTTTGCCAACAACATAGCCAAGCGGTCCACGCTAGCGGCTTGCGCTAGCGGCTTGCGCTAACGGCTTGCGCCGGCAGGCGCGGCGGCCGGCCTGCCGCGCAGCTTCGCGAGCGGGACGAGCCGCTTGCGGCGCACGCGCTGCAGTGCGGCGCGGACGGGCGCGACGTCGGCGGGTGCGGCGACAGCGGGCGCGGCGGCAACGGGCTTGAGCGCGGCTTCGAGCGCGGGCAGCTCGGGCGCAACGGACGCGCCGGACGCAGGCTCAAGCCGCAGATCTGCGTCGACGATCCGCGCCAGCAGCGCGTCTTCGATTTTCTTAATTTCCGCTTTGTCCACTTCTACCGGCTCCGGCTCG
>NW_020873735.1:700070-715927 GCF_001901225.1 Dermatophagoides pteronyssinus
CGCAAAGAGCAGCTGTTGCCGCTGCTCACCGAAAACTGCCCGGGCATCATGAACCTCGGCAAGCAGTGCATTATGTCGCTGGTGCTCAAGCGCTTTGCGTACCCAACAGGCTTCAAGCAACTGCACATCTGCTTCCTGGCCTGCTCGCTGACGATTCTGAAAGCAGTCGGCGCAGCCTCTGCGGAGAAGCCCGCGGGGACCAGCGGGGAGTCGCAGCGCGACTCGGGTGCGCGGGCCGCCGCCACAGACGAAGTTCTGTCTAGCGAAAGCGCGCCGGAAAGCGCGCCGGAAAGCGTGCCAGAAAGTGTGCCAGAAAGTGCGCCGGAAAGCGCGCCGGAAAGCACGTCGGGTAGTGCGCCGGAAAACTCGCTGGAAAACTCGCTAGAAAACTCTGCGAGCCGCGAGCCGAGTAGCGCAGAGGAGGTGAATTGGCTGGAGATCTACAGCAAGGCGCGGGAGATTGACGCAGATTTGTACGCGCAAACAGAACAGCGCGCGGCGCAGTTAGGGTTCGACACAGAGGCGGCGGCGTACATGGCGACGTATCGCGTGATGGAAAAATACGCGGATAAGAGAAATAATAATTAGCATGGTCTCAGGGCGCGCGCAACGCTGGCTGCAGAGTGAGCGCTTCGCGGCGCTTGGGGCGTGCTACCTGTCAGAGTTTACGCGAACGTTTGCCGCGAAGACGGGATATTTTGCGCTGAGCGCCATGGACGCAGCGTCCGTCGCGCGGGTCGCGCGGCGCGCTGCGGCCAAGCAGGCGGCAGCGGCAACGACGTGGACTGCGCTAAGCTTCGGCACGGCGCGACTGTTCCGCAAGCAGGGGTTTCTGGGTGAGCAGTTTGCGACGCTGCTGGTGATGCGCGCGTCGCTGGCGCGCGTGAAGCGTGTGCCGACCGAGGTGCTTACTTCGCAGTTCCTGCTCAACGCTGGCAAGTCGGTCGCGCGCTCGCTGATGGCCCGCGCGGAGCACACGCCGCGAAGTCTGTTCTACACGGCGCTTGCGAACTCCGCACCGCTCTCTCAGTGAATGTTCAGCGCTGCGGTGTAAGCTTCTACTTTGCGCTTCCAGGCGTCGAGTTTATAGCCAGCTTCGGCGATGCCGAGGTTCTTCTTGATGGCTTGGATGATCGAAGTATCCTTGTTTCGGCTGGACGCTATTAATTCGTTGAAGTAGCTTGCAGGCACGTCGCAAATGAGAATCGCGAGCTCGGGGTGGTAGCTAATGTTGAGCAGACACCGCAATACTTGCGAAGTGTTCTTCGGCCGCGTCGCGCGCAACAGCCGGTGGATCAGCAAGCTCGCGGTTTTGCCCTGCGCGAGTTTGCGCGCGGCCTGCTCGCTAACGAGCACGATGCGCAGCACTTCGAGGAACGCGGCGCTCTGCGCCTCGTCGCACTGCGCGAAGCAAACTTCCGCGCCGAGCAGGAAATCGAGCAGCGGCCCGTTGTGCGGGAGCACAGAGAGTTGCGGCTCCGCGGCGGCCTCGACCGCGGCCTTGAGCTCCTGCAGCCGCGGCACCTGCGAGGCGTGCTCCGCCGCGCAGAACGCCGCAAGCTGATCGACTGCCGCGCCGAAGCCCTTTGTGCGCACGCTCGCTATGGGCTTCGCGCCGCTGAGCAACGCGGCCGGCGCGTCGGGTGCGCGCGCGGCGGTGACGCCGCCGCCCCTCTTCCCGAGCTGCGCCGTGATGAACTGCTCGATTTGCTGCAAGTACGACGCCGAGAGGCAGTGCGCTGCGCAGAACTTTCGCGCAGTCTCCGCGACGTCGCAGTCCTTGTTGAACGGCAGCAGAATTACGGAGCCGTGCTCCAGCACGACGTCGACGATGAAGTCGTACGTTCCCGCGGGAAATACGTCGTCGCCTGTGTAAAAGTCCGGCGGTGCGGCGACCGGCGGCTCCTCCACCGTGCCGATTTGCTCCCAGCGGTCGCCGCGCCACTCGCACGCAAGGACGCGGTCTTGCTCTTCGTCGTCAAAGCACTGCACCTGCCCTTCACGCTTACCGCGCGTCTCCGCGGCCTGCGCAAACTTCGGCAGATCGGCGCGCACTAGCTGCGCCGCCTTACTGCTGGGCTTCGTTTGCACCAGCGCGCGAAGCTGCAGCTCTTCCGCGTCGTCCACGGCTTCGGCCGCGCTCGAGAAGACCAGCAGGTCGCCGCTGTCCGTGCAGCAGAGCGCGGTTCGCGCGCCGTCGCGCGCGGTCAGTGGCTGTATCGACCACACCGAGCTGCAGCCGGCCAGCACAGTCTGCACCGCGCTCGTCTCGACGCGCCGTCCGCCCTCCGAAACTTCAAACCCGAAGCTAAACACTGCACTCTCGCCGCCGACCAGCACGCTGAACTGATTCTCCGCGCCGTCGCACTGCTCCACCAGCATCGAGTACAGAAAACTCTCGCTCACGCGCACTTCCGCGACTGACGCGAAAGACTCCAGGTGCAGAAACTTCACGAAGCCGTCGTTTGCGCAGGACACTAGCAGCGCAAACTGCGGCAACACCACCAACTTGCGGATGATGTCGCAGTGGTACTGGTGAAACGTGCGCAGCACGATTACGTCCTGCACCAGCATCAGGTTGCCCAGCTGGCTACCGAAGATGTAGATCCCGTTGTAAAAGCTCGAACACACCGCGAAGCGCAAGTCCGAGTGGCTGAAGCGGAAGATCAGCTCCAGCGAGTCGCGGTTGATCACGTACACCGTGCCGTCCCAGGAGCCCAGCGAGTAGCTGCACAGCTTGCCGCTCTCGTAGCGGTTCTCCTCGATACTGTTGATGCGCGCGTTGCAGATGCAGTTCGTCTGCAGCGTCTGTTTGTTGACAGTCTGGTACACAGAAACTTTGCCGTCGGCGTCGCCGACCAGCACTTTGTGATCCGTGTACAGACAGCAGGTCGAGTAGCTGTCAGCTTCCGCCGGGTGCACGCGCTGCAGCGAGTCTACGGAGTAAAAGCCGGCTACCTGCCGCACGCCCGCTGCGAAAAACAAATTCGCCTTCGCCTGATCTTCGAAGTTGCACGTTACGTCGCGGATCGTGTGACCCGTGCCCTTTGCGGCGCGAACCAAGTGAAACTCGGGCGCAATCATCGCGCCGGTCGAAAATAAAATATCGAAATAGCAATATTTTCGTCCCGGCGATGAGCAGCCTCTGGGTCGAGAAGTACCGGCCGCAGTCGTTCGACGAGATCGTGGGGAACACCGAAGCCGTGGACTGCCTGCGCAAGATGGCGCGCGAGCAGTTCCTCTTCCACATTCTGCTGTGCGGCGAGCCTGGCTCCGGCAAGACGAGCGCGATCAAGTGCCTCGCGCGCGCGCTGCTGCGCGAGCACTACGGCAAAGCCGTGCTCGAACTGAACGCGGCGGACGACCGCGGCATCGACGTGGTCCGCGCGAAGATCAAGTCTTTCGCGCAAGAGAAAGTCGCGCTGCCCGGCGACTTGCCGAAAATCGTGATTCTCGACGAAGTCGAGGCCATGACCGAAGGCGCGCAGCAAACGCTGCGGCGCATCTTCGAGCTGTACAGCCACACCACGCGCTTCGCGCTCGCCTGCAACAACGCAGACAAAGTGATCGAGCCGCTGCAGAGCCGCTGCGTGAAGCTCAACGTGCGCCGCATCGAGCCCACGGAAATGGTCGCGCTCTTGGCGCGGATTTGCGAGCGCGAACAATTTCCGTTCGAAGCCGACGCGCTCGCGCTGCTCGCGACGAGTGCGCAGGGCGACTGCCGCAAAGCGATCGGACTGCTGCAGACCTGCGCGACTTGCTTCGACAGGCTGACAGAGACGACCGCCAGCTTGGTCTGCGACCTGCCGCCCGCGACCGCAGTCGCGCAATTGCTGCAGCACCTGCTCGCTCAAAACTTTTTCGCGGCGCACAGCGCCTTCGACGCGCTGACGCAGCTGGGCTACCAGCCCTTCTACGTCATGACCAGCTTGAAACGCGCCATCGACGCAAGCGACTTGCCGGCGGCCACGCAGACCAATCTGCACAAACTGATCAGCTACTTGCTCGTCCAAAATGAGTATGCGCTGACCGGGCTCTCTGTTGAGTAAGTTGGTTGCGCCGTTCCGCAGCGCCCTGCTCGCGCAGTTGGTCGCCGCCGCAAAGCCCGCCGCGGCCGCGACGTGAAGGCCGCAGCAGCGGGCTCACGCGTTGCGTTTCGCGCGCTCACAACTCTTCGCTATCTCACGGGTCATCTGCATGCGGGTCTGCCCGAGTGACTGCCCGCGAGCTGCGCTCAGGTACAGCAACATGCCAAAGTTTCCCAGCACGCAGGCCGCCGTGTCGCGGCCAATCTCGGTGTACCACGCTTCCTTGGTCGTCGCCTCGCCGCCCGTGCCGGGCTGTCGCGCGAACTGCGCCTCGCGCACCGAGTAGATTCCGGCAGTGGTCGCTTCGTCCATGCCGAAAAAGATTAGTAGCGAATTTCGAAAATAAATGCGCGAAGCCGGCGCTCGCGCAGAGCGCCGCGAGGCGCCTCCGAAGAAACGCCGACTGCTGTTCACCGCGCGGCCGAAGATCAGCGAACCCGTGGAGCCGCTCCCGCCAGCGCCAGCGCCTGCGCCCGCGCCTGCGCCCGCGCCGGTCGCGCGCGAGGACCGCACCGACGCGCAGCCGCCCGCTGACGGCGAAGACGCAACGCCCGGATCGACGCCGCAAGCCGGCGCGGAACTGAGCGCTGCGCTCGCCGAGTTCTCGGCTTGGCAAAACAGAGAAGCAGCGCGGCTCGAGCATTTTCGACAGTACCTAGCCAAGCACGCCGCGAGCTAGCGTTGCCCGCCGTGCGGCAGCGTTCGACGCGCGCCCAGCAAACAGCTCAGCTGCCCGCACGTGTAAATCAGCGCCTGCTCGCAGGTGAGCACTGGCGCGTCGAGCGTAACCAGCGTTACGTCCTGGCTCGGCAGTGCGCAGACGCGCTCGACTTCTTCATCCGTAAACCCTCCGGCCGGCCCGAAAATCAGCACCACCTCGTGCGCGCCACGGCGGGCGCGGCAAAACTCTTGCAAGGACTGCGCAGCGATCTGGCTAGTGCTTCTCGGATGCAGCAGCGCAAAGGCGGCCGTTTCTCGCACGTTCGCGAGTCGCTCCAGCGCCGCGTCGAGAGACTCTGCCTTGCTTACAGCAGTTTCGCGCGTCAAACAGCCCTGCTCCTGCCCAAGTCGGACGCTGCTTTCGAGTTGCGCCTGTGCCGCACTCTTCGCAGTCCAGTAGCCCGCCTCGCTTTTGGCGCTCTTGAAGAACTGCACGCTTGCAAAGCCAAAAGTGCCCGCTGCTTTCGCAATTCGGTGCATCACGGTGGGCGCCACGAGAGCGTAGCACACGTGAACGTTGCAAAACGCGCAACGCTCTTCGGAAATGCCCGCCTCACCGCGCTGCTCGGCCGTTGCAGCGCAGAGATCGGCGCCGAGCCACGCGGCGCGCTGCGCAGCAGACAGGTCGGCTGCCTGCGTCGCGGTTTCCGCAGCGCGCTTCGCACGGGCCGGGGCCTGCGGTTCGTGCCGCGCAGCAACGAAGTTTGCCTCGTACAGCCCCACTGCTTTCAGCGCAGCGTCTCTGTCGCGAATTTCCACAGGAAGCAACTGGACATAGATGGCCGCGCCGCTTGCAGACGGCTCGCCTTTCAACTGGCCGTATCCCTTGCGGCCATTCACGATCCCGATCGAAACTATCTCTCCGTCGCGCTTGTGCAGCACGTTTGCCAGATGTTGAACGTGTCTTTCGCTGAGCGCCGCGCGTCCCGTTGGAGATACGTCAGTCTCCTCAACCAGAATGAGGTTCATCTTCCGTACAAACAAGCGGCTGCCGCCCAGCCGGAGTCAGATTTCGCGTTTTGCGCTGCCCACTAAATCAACGCTGAGCTATTCAGCGGTAGAACTACCGCAGCGCTATTTAATATTTTAAATTGCGGCGTTAACTCCGAGGCCTGCAGCCACGCCATTTGCGCCAGCCGCTTGCTAACCAGATCTGCAGGCACCAGTGACACGCTCCCAATTTTATTCCGAATAGCAGCTATCGCAACTGCCAAGCGGTCAGCTAGTTCATCCTTGTACCGCAGCGCGCTCCACAGCCACTGCACTATGCTGAGCAGTCGGTAGTCAACTCCGCCGCTGCGCGGTAACGGAACGCCAAGCACAGCAGCTTCGAGCTCTTGCAAAGTTCCAAACAGCTTCAGCGCCGCTTCGTGGCCGAGCTCCATCAGGTGAACGCGCGCACCGGGCAGCACGCAACAGACCGCCGCGAGCCGATACTGCTTCGAGCGCACCAGCGTTCCAATGATCACACTCAGCGCTTCAGTCTCGACTCCTTTGGTTTCCAGCAGAACGGCAACTGTGAACGCGCTTTTCTCGAATTCAACGGCAGCCAAATCCGCAATAGTCTGACAAGCCTGGTGCCACTCAGATGCGGTCAAAGCGCCGCAAAACCAAAAAGCGGGAGAAGCAGCGCTCGAGTCGTTTTCCAAGAACGCCTGAAGTGCATCTGCGAGCGCTAACACGTCTCGCGCGAACTGCACGAAACCAATCTGCAGACTCTGCTTTTGCACAATACTCGAAAACGTTCGTAGACTGGACAGTGAACTCTGCACGCTCGCCGTAAATTCGGCGCTGCAGTCGCTGAGCTGAGCGACCAGGTTGCGCAGCGCGCGCACGTCGCCGGTCTGTACGCTTCTTTGCCATAACTCGGCGAACACCGAACAGCATTTATTGGCATCGTACTTCGACAATAGAGCAATTGAGTCTGCAAACCAACAACAGTCTACTGCTTCGTCCGACGCTGCAAGGCACTTTAGCAAAACGCGATCACGCAACAAAGCGTTGTTCGCTCTGCGCAACACTTCGGTCGTCTCGAAGCACTCGAGAAGCTTAGCAACGTAGGCATCTAGCAGCTCCAACGTGGCCGTTCCCAGCTCGTCCGCCGCTTCGCTGAGAACTTTCTGCGACGACGAGCCAAACACAGCGGAAATCAAGCGTGGCTCCTTCGCGGCGCACTCTCGAAAACTCGGCAACGCATTGAGCTCGACGTCCTGCTGAAGGTGCAGAAACAGCAGACAGTCGAGCAACACGTCTACCTCCTGCGGCGCCCCGATATCTCGCTGAGTCAAAGGTAACAGTTTGAGCAGTACAGCGGCGCACGTGTGAGCAAATGATTCAACTGCGTCCGCGGCGTCGGCAGCCACGCTAAGCACTCGCAGCATTTCTTTCAACAGCTCGCGCATAGACAACCGTTTTCCCAGATAGATCTCAGCATAGTCAAGCACGCACACGCAGCGCGAACCGCACGTCAGCAGCAAACTCTCGTCGCAGTACGAGCAGCCGTCAAAGAAAACTCCTGGCTCAAACCGCGAAGTGCGCACTGCGTCTCGTTCGCCACACACTCGACTGACCGTTTGGCAGGTGGGATCCACTAACAGCAGAGACCTCGCAACGACGCCGCGCCATACGCACGTGACTCCGTCCCAGACTGTAGTCGTGCCGACTGCTCCAGTGCGCTGCGAAGGCTCGAAGCTGACGCTGCCGCTGCACGCATCGAAGTGCAGGACGTGTCTGAAAAACAACGCGTCAATCAGCCTTTCCTCCTGTGCGGCGTCCAGCGCAGCGCCGACGTGCAGCACGCACGCTCCATCAGCCGTATCCAGCCGTGCAAACCGCAACTCAGCAGCCTTGCCCAGTCTGACCGCGCCGAGCACGCAACCAGACTGAGGGTCATCGCGCAAATCCGACAAGTAAAATTCGCGCACGTCTGTGCTACAAAACTCTCTTGCGCCCACACGAAACAGCAGCTCGTTCTGATTCTTTACTACGCAAAGCGGCACCCGGTGACCGAGCGAAACGGTGCAGGTAATCTGCACTCCGTTGCTAACGCTCGTACACCACGGACTTGGAAACGGCGCAACCGCAACAGTTGCGGGCACATCGGTGTCAACACGCACTTCTGGCATGTGCTACGACTTTCGCGACATCAAACTCTGCAGTCGAGTTCTGCACTGAAAAACCCGCGACTATGCGCGGACATTTGAGCGAACTAATCCGCACATGGACTGTGGCGCACAGAATCTAGTTCGAGTTTAATTTGCTGCGAAATTATTTGAAGCCCGTTGAAAAACGCGCAGCGGAAATACCCAATTATTGACTGTGAACTTCTCGCGCAGCGCGCGCGTGGCTGATTGCAGCAGAAGCGCGACCGCGGGTGCTGCGCGCTTCCTATGCGCGCAACCGCAGACTGGCCCGACGCGCCATCGCCAGCATCTTGCGAAAATGCGGAAATTACATTTGCATAAATGAATAGCTATAGTCTCGCCAATGCTGCTCGCTACGCCGTTTACCCGACTCTCCAGATAGTTGAACAGAAGCCTGAAGTCATCGAATTCTACCTCAGGAACGCCGATGCTTCCATCGCGAACGCCTTACGACGGGCTATCATCAGCGAGGTTCCGACGCTCGCCATCGACGTGGTCTCCATCCGCGAAAACACTACCAAGTATCCCGACGAATTTTTGGTGCACCGACTCGGTCTAATCCCGCTAGAATCTTCTGCGGCTCGCGACATGGTGTACCGCAGCGAGTGCTCCTGCGCAGACTATTGCCAGAACTGCGTGCATAAGTACGCCATCGACGTGGCCACCGGCACGGAGCTGTATACTATCACCGAAAAAGACATTCAGCCGTTGGCCAACGCACCTCCTGTGCGTTATTATGACACTTCGCTCGCGACGCACAGCGAAAGCGCTATCCCGATCGGCAAAATTCCGCCAGGCTCGAAGTTCTCTTGCGAAATGCAAGCCGTCAAAGGCATTGGCAAGATCCACACGAAGTGGTCCTCCGTCGCAACCGCGACCTACGTCAATGTGTCGCACATCTCGGTGAACGCCGCAATGCAGCGCTCTGTGCCGAACTCCGCCAAGCTGCACATTATGAAGATTACGCCAAAAGGACTGTTCAAGCTCATCGACTCCGCAACGCAGCTAGAAGTCGGCGTTCACGGCGTGAACGAGAGCGAACTCGACGCCTCCGCAACAAACTTCGACTTGTGTGTAGACGACCCCAACAAAAACTCGTTTTCGAAGGACTTGGACTACTTTCTGAAAAAGCAAGAGCTTCAAGCGTACATCAGCATGCAGCTCTCGACGTCAGACTTCTACTTCACCGTCGAAGCCGTCGGCCAGCTGGAGGCGCTAGAGATCGTGAAGTCCGCACTCGACGCACTGCTCGCGCGGTGCGAAACCTGTCAAAAATCCTTCCGCAACCAGCCTTCGACGATCGGCGTACTTGGAATGAGCTCCACTCAAAAAGTGGCGCTCAACTAGACTCAGTTTTGAGTCGCGTAACTCGCAAAACGCGCTAGTTCGCGCATTCCATGTTTACGCACAAATTTAGGAAGCTCTCAAAGCTTTTCATGATCTGCTTCTCAATTTTGTCCTCCGTAATTTGCTCAGATTGGTTTTCCGACTCGCGCATGTAAGCCATTTTGGCTTCAAGCAAGGGGTAAAAATTGCGAACCGCCTTCTTGAACGGATACGCAAACGTGGTTGACGGCTTAACGGTGCCGTTGTTCAAGATGCAGCGCAACACTTCGCGCTTCTCCGCAAGCAGTGCGTCCTCCGCGCTTTGCTGATCGCTCTGCGGTGAGCAGTTCTCCAGATCCATGACAGCCCGTTGTAATATGAAAATGAATAAAAATTTCTGTTAAAACTGCAACGGTCAAAAATTTGTTCGTCCAAAAATTTCGGCGAGCGAACGCATAAATTCGTTGTGCAAACATGTTCGATACAAACAAAAGCGCAGAAAATATATGCGATAGTTGGGACATACAAGGAAATTGTGACCCGGTGATCAAACGAAGTTCTGGATGCTTGCCCGATGGCCGAACCCGTACAGAAGTAGCAACGGAACTGTCCTGATCGCTGCCAAGCCAGTACAAAACTGCCCGCACTGTAAATTGAAAGCGGATATCGATGTCCCGTGGTACCCGCAGCAATCCGGTTACGACACCATCCGCTACATCTGCAGCTTGAACATCAAGGGGCAGCACAACAAGTGGGACGACTCTATCCAAAACAGTCAGCAAATCCATTGCCAGAAATGGAAAGTGCGAAATTCATCGCACCACTTAGAGATTCCGCTTTGTCCCTACTGCGGGGAAATGTTCACCGTGTTCTTCCTGGAAACAGACGCGTCAAACACCTGTATGCGTAGGAAACACAAGTACTGCATCAAGTGTCCGAGCAACCACCTGCTGCCGATCGCGAATCTGCTTTGCTGCACGCGCAAAGGCAAGCAGTACTGCGGCGGTGCTTACAAGCTGCAGTGGATTTATGACACTATGGTTTTGCGCTGCGACTCACAGCGGAACCGCGACCACGATCTGTGGTGGGTCAAGTACAAGGGCGAGTGGAAGCAGCGGCGCACAATCATTCGCTACAAGAAAGAACTGCTGAGCAAGCTCAGCGACCAGCAGCGACAGTACATCCTGGGGTTGGTGATGGAAGGCGACACGGTGCCAGACCCGATTTTCAACCACTTTCTGGGCAACTCGAGCAACATCAACCCGGTGATGCTCAACCAAATAATCGAAGCCGTCGCTCAGAAGAACATAGCATTTAGCCAGCTCGCGAAAGACAATGATCCGCAGCACCGACTGAAGCTGCTCTCGAAACCTTCAGCCGACGTCAATGAACCGTACAAGTATCTTCCAAAAGAAGTCGCGCGTAAACGACTGAGTCATGAGTTGCACGACAAAGTCATGCCATGGAAGCTTGAGTACTCAAGCTTGATGCCGTACGGTAATCTCGAGTGCCAGCCCGCGATGCCTGAAACTGAGGAACTGGTGCGCGAAGGGTACTACGAGCAAAATTTGTACCCCGGTCCATGCTCTGCTAACTACCTAAAGGACGAACAAATCCACACAGGCGTTCCGTACAACCTTGACAACTACATTGCCGCAGGGAGGGTAACCGCAGTTCCACTGAGCACCCACTTCCGCAAATAAATCGCTTAGATTAGTTAACTCACCGTCGTTGTCAGCCGTAGCATTTACTTCAGCTGGCGTTCACCTGAAGTAGTAGATAGATGTAGTTTTTGAAATGCCGCACGCGTCGGAAGACGTCGTATTTCTTGCAGGAAGCTCCCGGCTGCTCACACAAGCCAAACGGTAGCGGCTCGGCAGCTGGCCAGGGCAGAAAGCCGCCTAAAAGGATTAAACGGTGACTTACCTAACATGATGTCAGTGATTGCGAGCTTGTTGCTGAGCAACAGCCGCAAATCCAATTCTTTGAAGCGCACCACGAAAGGTTCTGCGTGGCGCATACGCAGCAGCTCCGCAGCTGCCTCTTGCGAGACTTCGTCGACGTTCAGCACGTTGTTGCGCAAGCTGAACGCAAACACGCGCTCTGCGGCTCGGGCGGTAGCAGCCAAGTGCACGAACGGCGAGTTGAGCTGGTTTTTCAGTGGCTCGAGCTCCGAACCCGAGTCGTCGTTTGGCCCGCTCTCCACGACGGCAAAGAAGAGCAAACTGTTTCGCTGCTCGAAGCTTGCGAACGGCACAAAACGCGCAGGCAAGTTTTTCAGGACTATGCCGATGTCTGGAATGCTTTGCGGTAGTTTCCGACGCATTTCTCGGTAGTAGCGCGCCAGCGCGAGCTGTCGCGGAGCGGGGTTCAAACTCGCCAGAATCCAGTTGCGCAGCGTGGCACTCACTTCGGACTTTGCGGCGCAAGCGAGCGCGTGCTTGTACAGACAAGGCAAGCCGAGTCGTGAGTATGCGCGCAGCGCGTCTTCCGTTGACGACTCCGAAGCTTCAGCGGTGGGATGCACCTCTTCTTCAAGCGTCGCTGGCGAATTGCCTGCCGCTGCTTCGGCGCGCTGCGAAGCGGCTTCCGGTTCGAGCCGTCTTGGTTCCGCGTTGTGCGAGTCGAACAGCCGGGTGCTGCAGAATTCTAATTCAGGGTCGACCGGTAAGCCGACTTGCTGGGTTTCGAGCGCAAGCACTTGGCGCAGCGCAGTCGCGACGTAGTTCTTGAGGTCGCTCCGGTCGAGATCTTTTTCTTCAATTTTCTGTTTGTCAATGAGCGAGTCAGAGATGTAGTCGAGCAGCGCACTCTTGCACTCCTCCTCGTGGAGAAACGCATTTGCAGGTGCTGTCAGACTGCGCGCCTGGCTAGCAGCGTTGTTCGCAGCTGCCACAGCGTCTAGCAGCACCACAGCGTCTTTGCAGCGGCCGCGTTCGAGCAGCTCGGCGGCAGTGGCGCGCAATGGCTTCGGTTGTTCCAGCAGCAGATCGCTGATGACGCTCGACTCCTGCTGGAAGATAGACGCGGGGTTTTCGTCGTACCAGCCAACTTTGGAGGTGATGATGCTGCGAATAGCAAATTCCTTTCGGCCGTAAAGCGGGAGTAGCGGATCCGTGACAGCTACACTGTGCGCGTCGAGCGCACCAGTATTTTCAAAGCGCGGAAAACGTTCTTGAAAAAGCCGAAGGACTCCGCTGACGACGGATTTGACGTCGCTGGTTTGGTCTAGCAGGCGTAGCGTCTGTAGATAAACAAAGCGCATGCCGTCAACGTAGCGTGTGAGCAGTGCTCGGATCTGCGCATTGCCGATTACGGGGTTTAGGTGGCCGGTGCCGAGAATCTCAAGGTGCTGCGCGAAACGGTATAAGATGCGTTCAAGCGAACTGGCCCAGAGAAGCGTGTCGCGCGCTTCTCCACCGCGGAGTGGGTAGATGTTTGGAAATGCGAAATAGAAGTTGTCGCCGACGTTGAGGTACCTCAGCGCGGGAATGAAAATCATAGTCTGATCGTAGCTCTCGCCTGGCGCGTGAAACATCTGCACTTCGAGCTTTAACGCTTCGGTTTGTGCTCCGTGGCGCAGTGCGAGATCCAACTCCAGCGCGACTGGCTCTCCGTTAGAGGGCAGGTCTACCACTAAGTTCGGGAAAACGATGCTTTCACTACTGGGCGGTTCCCACTGGAAGACTCTACCGATGCCTGATTGTACAGCGCTTCTCGGCTCCGCGGGTGCCGGCGCAAACTGTTTTGCTGCGCGGCGCAGCTTCGAGTGCACGAGCTCTGAGAAGAAATGTTGCATCTCGAGGTAGGTCGCGCGCGACGACACGATCGCCGGCGGCTGGCGTGGCGCCAGACTCCTGTTGTATTTGAGCACTCCGGAGAGACCCATGACGTGGTCAGCGTGGTGATGCGTGATGAACACGTGCGTGACGGGCTTTGGCGACTGGACGAACTCCTGAGCGATGTACTGCGAGAAGTCGCGCAGCATCTCAGCAGTGAGCGACTCTGCCTCACCCGCGTCGATAAGCGCGAGAGCTGCAGGCAGCTCTATGACTGACACGTTTGCCAATTGGTAGCCAACGATCTGCCAGAGCCGCGGAAAGTCGTTGTTCGCACGACAGAGCAGCTGCTCGGACTCGGTGGGCAGGTTCAGTTGCGCGCAAAAATCTTCGCCTGACGTTCGCACAGGCAATCGGATGAAGCGGCGTAAACCGATCTGGTGTTGCCTGTGCCGGCGGACGGCGGAGTCGGGGAAGCCGGAGCCGATCTGAACTATAGCGCACGTGGCGCCACCGGCGAACCGGCGTCCGAGCAGCCGGTAGGCTAGCCCGAAGATCAAACTCAGCGCAAGCGCTGCGAAAACGTAAGCGTAGATTTTACGCATGAAATTACATTGGGAAAACTCCGCGGCGAGAAGCGCAAATAATCGTTCAAAATCCTTCAAATTTAATTAGCGCTGCGCGAACGCAACTCACTCGCCAGCTACTCTCGCGCGACGACTATGCAGAATCAGCTGACGCGGAATCCTGCTCTGCTGCAACAAGCCGTGGTGAAAAACTTGGCGCGCGCGCTAGAGAACAAAGAGAACGAACTGGACAGCGAAATCAAGCACCTCGAGTCGCTCGACGAGGACGACTTGGAGCGACTGAAGTGCCAGCGTCGCCGCGAGTTGATCGCAAAGCATCGTGCGGACTGCGAGTGGCGCAGGCTGGGCCACGGCGAGCTGCATGAGTCTCAGAACGAATTGGACTTTCTCGACTACACCAAACGCAGCGTGAAGATCTTCGCGTTCTTCTACAAGCCAGACATCGCGGTCGAGCTGACTGCAGAGCTTGAAGCGGTCTGCGCGGAGCTGGCGCCGAAGCGGCTAGATTTACTCTTTTTGAAGCTGAACGTTGAGAAGCACGCGCAGCTGTGCGCGCAGCTGCGCGTGAAAGTGCTGCCGGTGTCAGTGGCGCTGCTGCGGGGCCAAGTGGTGCACACGTTTGTGGGCTTTGAAGAGTTTGGCAACGCAAAGACGATCGACCGCGCAGCGTTTGAGACCGCGCTCCAGCGTCACCAGCTAAACAAGGTCGTCGACCCGCACTGTGGCGCGGAGCGCGGCTCCGCGCCGGACGACAGCGACTCGTAGAGAAATAGCGTGTTTTATTATTTCGACTATTGGCGAGTTTGGTGCGATGACGCTCGCAAAGGCGAAGCCTGGTTCCAACGACAACATGACGAGCTTTCTAAACAAGCCCGCGCTGTTCTACTTGTACGGGAACGAGTGCAGTAAGTGGGAGTGGCGCACATGCAGTCAGCGGCAAGTTGCTGGCGGTCGACGCACTGGGGAACATGGTGATTGACGACGCGGAGCAATTTATGCAGAATACAGAGATGCAATTGACCACCGCGAAGCGGCCACTGGGGTTGATCGTCGCGAAGGCGAATAACATCCAGATGATCGTGGAGCAGACGAGTTACAAATTGTGCTCGTAAAAAGGGAAAATTTATTAAAGCGGTATACAGCGCGGCGCGAGCCATGGTTTCGTCGGCGTGGCTGGCCGCAGCCTGCTCGGACGACGCGCGCGATTTCAGTGACTTCAGCGGCGAGGCGCGCGAGATTCTGGACGACTGGGTCGAGGGTAACTTGCGGCTGCTGCTGCAGGCGTGCCGGCGCGTCTCGCACGGCTTTGCGGCGCGCAGCTGTTGCTTGACGGCGCAGGAACTGCGCGCCGCACAGCTGCTCGCGCGGCAGGAGTTCGACGTCCGTCGCTCGCCGCGCTGCGGCGGACGTGCCGAGGTAGACCAGCTAGACGTGCACAGCTACTTCAGTCGACCCGTCGCGACGCCCTGTGTGCCCGCGCTCCGGCTGCGCTGGCTGCAGACGGCGCCGGCAGCGACGCCGCCGCGCGGCGCGGTCGCGACCGCCGAGCTGCGCGTGCTGCCGTACGCGCGCTACTGCAGCGAGCAGCTGCTCGCGGTGCAGCCACGCGCGGAAGTGCGGCTGCGGCGCTACCTCAGTGCGGACGGCGCGGGGCGCGCGACCGCGCCGGCGCTGGAGGCCGCGGTGCTGGTTCCCGAGTTGCTGTCGCACTTGACAGTGCAGGAGGACTTCCTATTCGCGAAGCGGATCATCGGCTGCTACGTCAGCGAGCTTGAGCGGCTGCGCACTGCGCCTGCCGCCACGGACGCGGGCGAGCCGGCACCGACGCTCGAGAAGTTTCTGCAGCACTTCTCGACGGCGCCGGTGCCCGCGAGCACCGTACCGGTGTTTCTCGCGATGTTCGCGCATTTCGCTTCGGAGCTCGTGCGCAGCGACTGCTTACGCGCAGCCCCGCTGACGCTGCACTTCTTGATGGCGCTCTGCCACAACCCGAACGTGGCGCTGCACGACCAGGTGCACACGGCAGCAGAAACCGTCTTCCTGTTCCTGTTTTGCGACGCACCGGCCGCGGTGGCGCCGCACTCGGCGGACGACGCACCGAGCGACGCAATGCGTGACACGATAAGCGACGCGGAGAGCGACGCGCTCGCGCAAGCGCAGTTCGTGATCTTCGTGAAGGAGCTCGCAGCGGAGGCGCTGCGCAGCTTGCTGCAG
>NW_020873735.1:716069-735234 GCF_001901225.1 Dermatophagoides pteronyssinus
AGCACGCAGTGCGCGGCGGCGCTGTGCGCGCCGCGCGCCGCGGCGCTGCTTGAGGCGCTCACGCCGAGCGCGACGCCTGCGACGCGCGCGCTGCGGCAGCACCTCGCAGACCTACTGCTGCGCGTCAGCGCGCCGGCCGGTTACATTTGAAAACGCTCGCACTCGTCAACGTACTTGCCGAGCTCCTCGGGCGTCAGCTGCGGGCGGTTCGTGTTCAAGTTCACGATCTCGAGCCGGCTGTTGCCCGGGTCGCAGCGGTCCATGAACGCGCAAGTCTCGTTCAGCCGAATTGGCTTGTCGAGCTTCGTTTCAAAGACAACCAACACGTACGGATACTCGTCGAAGCGCGCGCTGCGTGCCTTCTCGACCGCCTTCGCGGCCCAGTTGAGCCGCGGGTTCAGCGCGATTAGGCTGAAGTTCGTCTCCGCGCAGGCCTTCACCAGGTACACGCCGCTGCCCTCCGCCACCACCGTGCTCACGTGCTGCTCGCGCAGGTAGCGGCGCAACCGCGCGACCGAGCGGTGCTGCGCTACGCGCAGCACCGCGATGAACTGCAGCACCACCGTCAGCAGCAGCACGCCAACGCTGCTCAGCGCCAGCGCTAGCTTGCGCTCCCAGAAGTCCGTCGCCACCGCCAGAAAGCCCAGCGCGACGACGATCGCCGTCGAATACACCGCCGCGAACAGCAGCGAGAGCCACAGCGTCTGCGCCAACTTTAGATCTGCGACCAGCAGCCGCTCGCCGTAGAGACCGCGCAGCCGCTCCGCCTTGCCGTGCGGACGACCCAAACTGTAGCTGCGGCACGCCGCGCGCAACTTACTCAGGCACGAAAAGAATCTTGCTGCTCATGGTCTGTCGAATTTCGAAAGGTCCCACGGCGCAACATTAGTTGCGTTTATTGCGTCTGGCGACAATTAGCGCCGCGAATTTCGCCTTTTTAAATTCGCGAAGATGCAGTACGACTGTCCTTTCTACTTGAACCTCAGCCGCACCAAGAGCACGCTGAAGGAGAACGACCACATGTAGGTGCCGCGCGCACGCGCGTAGCGACTTGCTGCAAAAGGCGCTGCTCGACAAGGCCGCCTACTACGGGTTCGACCAGGCGCTGCAGGCGCACGTCGCCGGCTGCTTCGAAGCTAAGCTGCGCGGCACCGCGGCGCCCGGTGGCGCGACCGTGCGCAACGTGCTCAGCGCCTACACCAACGGCGTCTACAACGAGACCGCGAGCTACGACGTGATCTCTGACTACTACGCGGAGTCGCAGTCCGAGAAGGAACAGCTGCAGGCCGAGTTCAAAAAGCTGTGCCACGGCAAGCGCATCCTGCAAGAGGCGAACGCGGAAGACGCCTCGCTCGAGCAGGTGCGCGCCGCAGTCGCCACGCTGCGCGCAGAGTGCCTCGAAGCCGCGCGGAAAATCGAAGCCGCCGCGGACCTCGCGCCGCCGCAGACCGCCGCCGCGCTCCGCGAAAAGGCGCGCGCGGTCGCCGCGGAAATGCCCGACACTGCGGCGCGCCGGTAAATATTTTTAATTTAAAAAGCCAGCGCGCGAGATGGGCTGCAACTATTCGACGCTGCACAGCGAAAAAGTAGGTGCTGCGCCGCGCGACGCAGACCACTGAAAGCGGCGCGACCGAGCTGTTCGCGTTCGGCGTCGCGGCGATGCAGGGCTGGCGCTCTGCAATGGAAGACGCGCACCTGCTCGATGTGCAGACCGCCGACTCGCCGCTGCAAGCGATCATCGGCGTGTTCGACGGACACGGCGGCGCGCTCGCCAGCAAATTCGCCGCCGCACACTTCAGCGAGACGCTGCGTGCGGCGCTCGCGCGTGACCCGCCCGCCGAACCCGCGCCCGCCCCAGCGGAACTACTGGCGCTGCCGCGCGACGTGCGCGCGCTCGTGCTCTCGCTGCGGAACACCTTTGTCAGCCTCGACCAGCTGCTCGAGCAAGAGTCGAGCCTGCCCGAGCTGCAGCGGCTCGAAGAAGAGAGTCGCGCGAACCTCGCCCCGCCTGCTGCCGACGAAGCCGCCGCGCCGCAAGCTTCCGCGGGCGCCGCGCTGCGCCTCAACAACTTGAACCTCGTGCTCGACTCCTTCGCTGAACTGCAGCCCAAAGTTCGCGGCCCCGCCACGCACGTCGGCTCCACCGCGGTCGTCGTCAGCGTGCTGCGCGGCGCCGACGGCGGCTTCTACCTCGTCACCGCGAACGCCGGCGACTCGCGCGCCGTGCTCGCGCGCCGCGGCTCCGCGCTGCCGCTCTCGCGCGACCACAAACCCGACGGCGGCGCAGAGCACCGCCGCATCCTCAGCGCCGGCGGCACCGTCAGCGCCGGCCGCGTCGACGGCTGTCTCAACCTCAGCCGCTCCGTCGGCGACCTCTTCTACAAAGACCCGCAGCTCCAGCCTGAACAACACAAAATTTCCTGCGTGCCCGAAGTCTCCGTGCTCCCGCTCGCGAAAGGCGACGAGTTCGTCGTCGTCGCGTGCGACGGCATTTGGGACGTAATGTCTAATCAGGACGTCGTAAACTTCGTGCACTCCAACTACGCAGCGCTGGCCGCAGAGGCGCAGGCGGCCGCGCGCGACGGCGCCAAGGGTGACGAGGACGAAGGCCAAGGCGCGAAGCGCGACGACGCCGAGGGCGAGGGCGAGGGCCAAGACCACGGCCACGGCGCTGAGGACGAGCCCGCGATGCTGACCGCCGTCGCCACGCGACTCTGCGACGAGTGCGTCTCGAGCAGCCCCATCGAGACCGCCGGCCTCGGCTGCGACAACATGAGCGTGATCGTATTCAAGCTGCGACCTGCATTTCTCGCCGCGCTGCCCGACGAACCATCCGCACCGCTCGCCTTCTTCGACTTGATCCCCTGATTTTCGCGAAATGCGAAATCTGCTTTTTAATTTATTACAATGCAGAGCGTCAAGAAGTACTTTAGTGAGTCTCGCGCGCGCGCACGCAGAATACCCTAACGTCTCTTTGGGTAGCTGGCCCAAGTTCAAGCCGCACGGCAGCAAAGACAAGACTGCGCGCCGCAAAGCCACCGACGCCGAACCCGAACCCGCCGGCCGCGTCGAACTCGTCTCACACGGCTGCTACGTCGTCGAAAACTTCGCGGACTGCGGAGAAACAATCAAACTCTCCAACGACGCCTACGCGCTCAACCTCTCCGACTCACTGAGCATCCGCAACTGCCGCAACTGCGCCGTCGCTGTCGACGCGAAGATCAACCAAATCACCGTGCAAAACTGCGAAAACGTGCAGATCAGCTTCGCCGGCGTGCTCACCAACTTCGTAATCTACGAGAGCAAGAATCTCGTCGTCAACGTCGGCCGCAGCGCGCCTTGCATCACCGCAGACCACGCTGCCGACATAAAGTTCAACCTCTTCGCCGACACGCTCGCGCACGTCAAGTTCACGCACACGCTCTGCTCGAACCTGCAGATCGTCGAGGTCGGCGACGAGAACGACGAACTGCTCGCCACGCACCGCGTGCCCTTCCAATTCATCTCACAGTTCGAAGACGGCAAGCTCGTCACTGTGCCCAGCGGCATCTTCGACAATGAGCGCTTTTAGCTGCACCGGAACAGCGGAAACGAGAACGAGTGCACATTCGTGCGCACCGCCGCTACCGGCCGCTCCACCGCGAACGCGCCCGCCGCGTTCCGCACGCGCAGCGTCCACTCCGCGCCGGCCACGCCTCGCGCCCGCATCGTCTCCACCGCCCACGCCGCGGTAGTCTGTGTCAGACCCCGCGTCGCCGCCGGCTTTGCCGCAGGCGCCGCGCCGAGAAACCCGTCCGCGCGACTCGCTGCCAAGCACACTGCGCCGTGGTGTCGCCACGCTGCGTTCGCCGCCTGGAATTCGCGCACCACCGCCGCAACTTCTTCCGAGGACGGACCGTCAGCCGGGCACCCGATCTCCAGCTCTGCCGCCACGTCAAACAACCGCGCGTACACTTCGTCCACGAACTGCGCGCTCACGAAGTTCCGCAGCTGCACTAAACAGTGTACGAGCCCAGCGAGCCCGCGCTCCGCACTGCCCAGCGTTGCCAATGAGTAGCAGCTCGCTGTGGGACCCCGCGCCTCACAGCTAACCAGTGCCCAGCTTTGCGGCATCTGCACCAGCGAGCTCTGCGAGTAAAAGTTGAGCACCACGCAGCTCTCTTTCCCGACGCTGTAACGCTCCGTCCTCGGCAGCGCACTTAGATCCATGCGCTGAAACGATGTTCGCGCCGCTGCGCTTACGTCGGAAATTTTTTTTAAACCCGTGTGCATCAGGGGAATACGAAATTCTACGGGCGCCGCGATTGGCTTCGACACCAGTTCCATGCGTTCGAACCGCGCCAAGTGTACTTCGCGCGCCGATTCCACGGAGTACGTTAACTCCACCTTCTTCCGGTACAGCGGCGCGTCGAGCACCAGCGTCTCGTACTCGCCGCCCTCGCCGCACAGCTGCAGTTTGATCTGCTCGTTCAGCCGCAACAGCCGCGGCGCCGCTTCTGCCAGTCGTTGCATCACGAAACTCGCATCTAGGCCGGTCGCCGCGGTCTTGACGATACGCACGTCAAACTCCGCACGCGAACAGAAAAACTCAAGCAAAAGTCGCTGGTCCAGCCCGTACAGCGGCGCGAGGCTCGCCAATTTCAGCAAGTGGCAGCAGTGCTCCAAGCGAATCGTCTGGTACCGACTCAAGATCGCGCCGGAAACTACCACGCGAACTGTTGCGTCGCGCTCTACCACGCTGCGCAGCGCATTGTATAAGTCGTAAACCTCGTCGTCCTCTATCAGCGAAAAGTAGTTGCTGTTGATTTGCCGCGGCTCGTGCTGCACTTCAGCCACTATGCTCCCGCGCAGCGGCAAACACTCGCTTACGATCGCCTGCGCCACTTGCGAGCCCGCGCTCTGGTACATGTACGAGTCGCGCGTCTCGTCTTGGTTTTTTGGGCACCAGTGAATCGCGTATGCGACCTCTACGTTCCACGCTTGCGCCAAATGCGCCGATAAAACGGAGTCCTTGCCGCCGCTTATTAGAGCGACGCCTCTCATGCGCTCTACCCGCCGCAACGAAATTAAAGCTCTCGCAATTTTTAATGGCAATATTGATCGAGGCGCCCTGCGCCTGAGCACTTCCGGTGAATGCTGAGCGTCTACTCCGTGATCAGCCCGCCGCTGTGCAAAGAAGACCGCGCCACGCGCGTTCTGTACTTCCTCAGCGGATTGCTCAAACTCTGCGCCGGCCTGACAATGGTCCTCTACTTTCTGCTTGACGTCTTCAAGCTCAACATCCACGAAACGCGCAGTGCCTCATTCCTGTTCACCTTCGCCAACGTCCTTGTTTGCGCTAGTGGGCTCAGCGACTTCCTGACCGGGTACTTTTGTCCGCTGCGTTGCCAAATTTTCGACTCGAACTCTTGCCTGCGCAAAACGTACGACGCTTCAACCGCCAAGTACCGCAGTAAATTCCAAACCGTGCTCAACCTTTATTGCTGCACGGTTTATTCGTTCATCACAGTGCAGCTCCTGCTCAACGTCAATCTGCTCAAGAGCGCAGCGGCGCAACTGCAGCTAGCCAACTTTCTCGTGGTTCTCGTCGCTTCTGTCCCGCTCGCGCTGCTCTGGCAAAGTCCTTCGTTCAAGCTACACATGCTGCTCGCGATCGGACTTTCCACGCTCAGCGCGATCTCCTTTGGCCTCGCGCGTCAAATGAGAACTGAGGCCCTTGCCGTGTCACAGCTCTACGACACGCTTATCAGGCTTGGTGAAAAATCGAGCAGCGAGCACCTCAAACTGACCTCAGGGCTGCCGTTACATAGGTCACTTAGCGTCGATGTGCGTAACTTCAATTCACTGAATGTCATCATGGCGAGCGGTGTCACCGGACTGCAAATTTTGTTCGCCATCTTTAGCCTCGCAGTCAATGTAAAACGAAGCAAGTACCTACTCTGCATAGAGCTCGTAGCAGCCGGAAGCGCAGCGCTCTTGCTCTCGCTCGGTTACATTACGACGCACGATTTGCGTCTTGCTCGTATCGGAATCTATTGTACTTACGCAGAGCAACGCCCTCTTTTCGCTCTCGACAAAACCGCTGTTGACCGAACCGCGATTCTCGCAGAGCTTGGCAAAGTCAATTCAAACTTTCTCGCTGCTTCCAGCAAAGCCATGAACAAGCTGCTTGAGTCGAGTTGTGCACGAGACAGTTTGTTAAACTATATCTGCTTCTTGCTCAAAGAACATTGGCTGCTGCCTGCGTACGAGCAGCATCTGCTAGTCAGCATGGGCGGCTGCGTCTCCATCGTGGCAGTCACGGGATGTATGTTGATGAACTGTTATCGCTGCACACCAAGAGAGTGGAAGGTCGCGAAAATTATCATCTGAGGCTAGAATCCGAAGTCGCTCGGCTTTCGGTTTGTGTAAATCCACGACACACTTTGCTGAAACTTTAGCTCCTCGATAGCTTCCGTTTTGTGTAAGCTGTCTCGAAACTTCGGGTCTTCTATGAGCATGTTTAAAATGGTCAAAGCTTGCGGAAATTGAACATGAACGACATACTCTTGCCGTTCCCAATACTTCAAATATTCCAAAAATTTTACAAACTGCGGATCTTGAAAATATTGGTTCGTCGCAAGGTAGTGCAAATAGTCAGGGTTCGCTAGACACTGCAGAAACTCCAGCTCGCATTCGAGCCGGTGCTGCTCGTGCGTTATGTCCGAGTCGCCTGAACTGTCCATGCTGAAAAAAGACGGACTACTTGTGAGTGGTTTCGTGTAAGTCCACAACTGCTGCTAGTGTAAGCACTGATATTTCTCCTTAATCTGCTGATATACTGACAACACAGTTTCCTGCAGGTTCGTAGATGAGTTCACAATTATTTCAGACTCACTCGGCTCTTCATATGGATCGTTTATTCCAGTGAACGATTTAATTATTCCTTCGCGAGCTTTTTGATATAATTGTTTTACGTCACGGCTTTCACAGACTTCGAGTGGAGTGGACACGTAAACTTGAATGTAAATCCCGCCCGTTGACTCAATTAAACTACGGTTGAAATCTCTGTCAACTGCATAGGGAGCTATATTCGCAACTATGCATATTCCATTGTGTTTCACAATTTCGTGTGCTACATAACCGATTCGTCTAACGTTAGTTGATCTGTCTTCCTTCGAGAAACCCAAGCCTTTCGAGAGATGACGGCGAATGATATCAGCGTCAAGTACGGAAACATTGCGAGTCTCAGCAACGTGCTCCCGTATGCAAGCTTCGAGGCCTAACGCGAGTGTACTTTTACCGCTACACGGTAGCCCAGTAAAATACACACACAGGCCTCTACTTTTCAGAGACCTTACATGCTGCTGCAGAATGCGACTAACTCTCGGGAAGCTAAACCAAGCAGGAATTTCCTCTCCCTGCTCAAGCAGCTTGCGGAGTTGCGTGCCAGACAGATTAGAAACCTGTGTGCCAGGTGGAATTGAGTCAGCTGTTTTGTAGCCCAACTGGTCTCCGCTGTATACAACGGCTTGAGATGTCACGATCTCAATGCCGACTTCAGCTTTGACCCTATTGAGAAGTTCATGGGCAGCGTACGGATCGTAGAAACTTGAGCCACTTGCTGTTTTGCAGGAAGGCGCTGCGTGATCACGACCAACGATGAAGTGAGTGCAGCCGTAATTTTTACGAATCTGCGCATGAAGTAATGCTTCTCTCGGACCTGCCATTCGCATGGCTAACGGCAGCAAACAAAGAATAGGAGTTTCAGCGTATTCGTCCAAAATAGCTTCATAGCACTTAACACGAGTTACATAATCAATGTCTCCAGGTTGAGTAGGACCAGCGGCCGGAGAAATCATTAATCCAACCTTGCTACCCACATTGTCCCTAACTGATTCAAGAGCAAGTTTCGTTAGTTCGTAATGACTTCGATGCATTGGATTGCGTGTTTGAAACCCAATCAAATATTTCCATCCTCTCTGCTCTTTCAAACTTTTGACTATTGAGGGTGTCATGAAATATCTGTCGAACAAGAACCGAGTTACGCCAGCTTGCCTTTCAAGCTTGCCGGAAAGATAAAAGCACTTATCGTGATTCGCTTTCAGATATCTGCTGAAAGGATGCGTTGGGTTTTGCACATCGTCCTTTAAAACGTGCTTGATTTCCGCGTCAATATCTGGCAAGTAAACCGAAGTGACCGTTAACGATGCCAAAATCGCATTCGTCGTGTCTCTGAGCAAAACTACCTGTGGTTTGGAATTCGGAATGCTCAGTATTTGCACGTTTTCTGCAGGAATTGGCAGTGTAATAGGCACACCCCAAGGGTAATGGTTTTTGAGAGACAAATTTTGCACTACTGATGTATAGTCTTCGAGGTCGTGAAAACTTTCGATTGGAGCTAAGGCTCCATTTAGCAACAGTTCTAAGTCGCATTTGCAGCGTTCATTCAGAGTAACAGATTCAGGCAGCAATGCCCGGTCTGCATACTCAAATAACTTGGAACGACCTTGCATTTATCCAGTGCGTAACGATTGAGAAAAGTTGTAAAACGTGTGCGCTTTTGCAGCGCGCAAACTGGCAAACGCTTGACGTGCACGGAAAACTGGCAAGGCAATCCGCCGTAGCGGGTCCTTTGCAATTCCAGCTTGATGAGGCATGTTGCGGAACAAAAATTGTATAAGTTCTGCTACTGTTGCTTGAGCAGTGCGATGGCATCCACCATGTCTCCTTCACACTGCCTAAAAGCTTTCAGTACCGCTGTGCGATCTTTTCCGGAACTCTTCATTGCGATGACGATTTCTTCCTCATCGAATTCGCTTGACACATTGTCATCAGATTCGCATTTTTTCTGAGCAGCGTGCGGCTGCTGGTTTACAGAGCTGCTCTCCGCGTGCTGATCAACGCAGTCGCAGTGTTTATCTGCTTCAGCCGAGGCGTCAGAAGACGGACATGATTCGGACACTGCGTGCGACTCTTTTCTCGCAACCTGTTGTGCAGCGTTTTGCTGAATGCGTTGGAATAGCTCTTGCTTGCGGCGAATAGCGGACTCATCGGGGGTCAGCTTTCCAATGACCACGAACGTCGGTTTTTTGCCTGGCACTTTAAGCACCACGGGCTGGTTGAATGCAAAATTTGAGGCTTGCGGAAGCTCAATAGCGACTTTGTTGTAGTCGGAGACATAGGTGCAACCCAGTTTGAGCATCTGCTCCAAAGTCTTTCGCTGAACTCGCGAAAGCGAGTTGTATTGCGGGATTTCGTTCGCAGCAGTCATCTGATCAAAGACTGCAAACAGTTTCGATATAAACTAGTTCAAATATGCAGTGTAGAAATTCTGCCTAGTGACAAAACAACTACTCTGAATTTATATAATTTAACTTTAATGCGTGCTCTCGTACTGAGCAGGTAGCGCCGCTGCGTTTTCCGCTAATAAACTGAGCTAAAGTGATGCGGCCATCTATGATCGCGGTGTGCTACCGGGGATTACGCAAGGTTGCAACAGTACACTTTAATGATGACAGCATTGGGCTATGAACACTGATTATAAACGAGTTGTTTCAGAATCAACTGTCTGATTAACGGAAATAATATAGTAAATTAATGAAGGATGATGTTTGCTGCCACTGCAGCACACCGACACAAAGCTATCGGTGCCGCAAGTGTCAGCAACGCATCTGTTCAAGCCGCTGCTCCGCTGCACACGGAGAACAGTGTGCTGCGGTAGCAACGCCTGCTGAGCCGTTAGCGCTCTATGCTGTGACGCCAGACGAGATTCGAACGTTATGCGCGAGCAAGAAGGTTTACGAGCTGCTGATGCACGAAGAGCTTCGCAACATATTGGCTCTGCTCTGCGAACAACCAGGGTTGCTTGCAGCGGCTTTCGAACAGGAGCCGTTTTGCGCTTTTGTTAATGAGCTGATCAATCTATTTCTGTAGCGACTTCTGGAATTTTAGCTTAATATATTAATATGTGATTATTTTTACATGGAGGTTAGTTGTCCCAGAATTAGTGAATTCTCTCAAGAGTCAGCGAGTGATACTTTTAGAGATTCAAGATGCAGCACAGCTAGCGGGGACACTTCCTCACAATCTGCTTCTGAAAGTTTTGGCTCAATTCATCTTAAGTCAATACTTAAATCAGGGCGGTCCTCTGTAAAAACTCACAAAATTGTGAGGTTTGACGAGACGCGCAATAGCGTGTTCGAGGTTCCTAAGCTGCGCTTGCACAAAAAACAGCGTTCGTACAGCGACTATGTAGCGCTAGTGAATAAGGAACATCCGCCAACTGCTGCAGTTTCGAGAAAGGCTGCTGGCGAATGCGCGAAGCACAGCGGCGCGCGCAAATTCGGCGCAAAGCACCGGAAAGCCGCGCGTCGCTTTAAGAAATAGCGCTGCAAAGCCGCGTCACTGTGTGTATCTCTCTATTCGTTGTCAATCATTTTCGGCGCCAGAAAGTATGTAATTTTCCCCATGTGGGGATCGTCGTTGATGTTCAGTTGCAGCTTGAGCGGCTCATTGTTCAGTAAACAAATCGTAACGTTCTCGCTCAGCAGGCAGCCTTTCGTGAAGTGCATCATGTAGCGCGAAGAGAACACTGCGGTGACGTCGGACTTGCACTCCACAATAGCATCGTCATCTGACTTTGCGGCGTTCGGTTGCTGTGCACGAAACAGAATGTGGCCAGATCCAAAGTCGCCGTCGCTGCAAAAGCGCACGCCCTTGGAGTTGATTTCGATCGATATTGTGTCGCTGAATTGAGACAGATCGCTGATGACTTTCACAAAGGCTTTAGACGACAGGTTCACTGTGGCATCGTACTCTGTTGGCGGAATGCCGAGGTTGTCCGCGTCGAAATTCATCAGCCGCAAGTTAAAGTCACTGATTTTACGCTCGCCCGGCGACTCGAAAACGAATGAAATTCGCTCGCTTTCCTTCGCGGGGTCGTGACGCAGAATCACCGCATCGTTTTGGCAACAAAGCTTCATAACCTTCGATACTTGCGTCATGTTTAATCCGAGGCTGTAACGGTTCGAGCACGTGTAGTAGTCGAATGCGCCCTGCAGCAGAGACACGGAAATCAACGCGACGTGCGACGCGTCCATCGCTTGCACGCCAATGCCGCTATCCGAGCACTCAAGGTTTATGTCGTTGAGCATTTCTTTGATTGAGTCGAATAGCTTCCGTAGAAGGATGCCTTGCTGCATCCGCCCTTCGATCATGATGAATCGCGGATTGGCGCTAGCACGATTTTACAATATTTATTTTGTTGCCTGAGGAAAATAACAGCTTTTGATCGTGATACTCTGCTACGTGCATAATTGCAGTAACTGATCATGAAGTCACTTCGTGCGACTCCACGTCTCTGCGTGCTGTATGCCGCGCAATGCGCGGCGAGTTCATCACTATCTGGAATTAAGTCCGCAGTTTCTAACCTTGTCGGGCTGCCGGCGAACACTGCGCTTATCGTAGAACCGATGGGCCCAGCCAACCTACAGCCGCACGAATTCCGCGATCTCGTAAACACCGTCGCACAAACAGTGCGCGAACTCGGTGACGAAGTTCGAGCCAAAAGCACAGAGCGCGCTCGCCGTATGGCATCTGCGGGACTTTCATGGCAGATGGCCGGAGCTCCAGTGGTGACGGCCATTTAAGGGAGGCGGAGCGCAGCTACTAGACTGCCCAGTAACAAGTGAGGTTGGCACGCAGTGACTGCGGACTTTATCTACAGCGACGCGATGCCGAGTCGCGTCTCTTCTTCAGCCAAGTCCTTGACTGGCTTTAAGAAATGACAGTTGTGGTCGATACGAGGCTTATCTGCGAGCTCTGTGCCTTTAATCAGTTCTTTATCCGGCAACTCATTCAAAAATCCGCACAACATGTTCGCGCTATCCCTGTGCAGCTCTTTATAAACGCGTGCTTTTTTCAACACGACGGGCAGATACGAGTTTGGCAGGCATTGCTGCATCTTTTCAAAAGCGGCGAACGTTTGTTTCAGCCAGCGTACACGGCAAAACTGCAACGCTGAGTTTTTTGCGCACAACCACTCTTTGCAGGAGAGAGTATGATCGAACCTCGTCATCACTTTGCCAAATCCCAGCAAGCCATCCGTGTCAGAACTGCCGAAAAAAACGAAAGCGGTTCTGCCACTGTCCAACAGCGCATTGAACTGCTTCGCCAAGTAGTTGGGCATCCCCCAAACGCCGTGGTGCACGGACAGCAGCAGGTTGCTAAAGTGGTCAGACACCAGTAGGACGGGCGTATAGTCCGACTGCGAGCGTGCATAGCTGTCGTGCTCAGAGCTCGCGGCGCTATCTAGAATCGAACTAATGAGTCCGTGCTGTGACCAAAAGCGCTTGCTGCGCGGGATGGCGCTCACTGAGGTCGCAAACTCGCGCCAGAACGCGGATGCCTTGAGCGACGCGTCTTTCGACTGGTCGGGTCTAGAAATCAGTGTACCAAGCACTGAGTTGATGTACCAATCCGGCCGCGGCTCCCTCGGCAGCTTACTCGCAGGAAGCTGCTTATGCACGTTAGGACACGTAGGACCCGCAGCGCAGTAACCCATTAAGTAGCGCACGCACAGCTGTTGGCTGTTCGCAGCTTTAGCTGCGCGCCGCTGCGACCAGAAAGCTCCCGTTGAGACATCGTGCTTAAACAAACAAGTGCCCCATTGGCTGTACAGACAAAAGCTCTGGTTGACCTGCCATTTGCAGATGGGCATGCTGTCCATACGGTAGTGGTGCGCGAAGTTGCAGGACGCTCCGTAAGAGCACACGCCGCTGAGCCAGTCACGGCATACGTTATGGTTGGACGAAACCGAAAAGCGACGGGTTTTCAGTTCGTCTTTCGAATAAATGTTGCTCGGAATATCCATACCATGTCAGGGGCAATATAAATCACGTAATAATTCCGCTATATAATGGTCAATTATTTGCACAGCTGAGTGATTGCCACCTCTGCTGTGCTTCAAGGTTTTTTAAAGTGTGTAAAATGCGGCACTTTGCGGAGTTTTTTATAAGGAGGAAATTGACGGCTAAATTTCTGTTCTATTATGACGGCCAAGGAACTGAACACTATCGGGCTGATTGGAGCAGGTGTCATGGGCTCAGCGCTCGCAATGAACATTGCTTCGCGTAAATTGACGATTTCGCTGTACAATCGTACCTACCAAAAGTCTGTTCACTGCCAAATGATGGCGAAGTCTGAGAATCTCGACATCATGGTCTTCAAGGAGATCGCGGACTTCGTCGCCTCGCTCCGCCGGCCAAGGAAAGTCATCGTGATCGTGTCCAGTGGAACCGCGACAGACGCTGTCGTCGAGAATTTGACGAAGTTGCTGGAGCCTGGTGACATCGTGATTGATGCTGCCAACGAGTTTTACCGGAAGACTGAAGAACGCATGAAATTCGTACACGGCTACGGCTTGCTGTACCTCGGCATGGGCGTCTCCGGCGGCGAGTCTGGCGCACGCTATGGGCCTTCGCTAATGCCGGGCGGCGACCGCGAGGCGTACGACGCAATGGAGCCAATTCTGCAGAAGATAGCTGCTGTGAACGACGTCGGCGTCGAGTGTGTGAAGTATATGGGGGCCGGCGGCGCCGGGCACTTCGTCAAAATGGTGCACAACGGCATCGAATACGGCATCATGGAGGCGATTGCGGAGATTTACGACATCTTGCGCAAGGCGATGAAGTATGACAACAAGCAAATTAGCGACATGTTCAAGTTCTTCAACTCTGGCCGATTGGACTCTTACTTGTGTGAAATTACTTCCTATGTATTGGAGGCGACGAACCCCGACGACCCCAACAGTTACTTAGTAGACGACGTTCTCGACGTGGCTGGCGCGAAGGGCACCGGCATGTGGACTTCGCAAGAATCTTTCAGACTTGGAGTGCCCTGCCCGACGATCTGCGCTGCAGTGGACGCGCGAAACGCCAGCAGCTGCCGTTCTGCGCGGCGCAAGCTCGCTACGAAATACAATGCTATTTGTCGCTCAGATATTGCGAGTCAGGAGCTCACTGCCGAAGACTTTGAGCGTGCGCTCTACGCCTGCTATGTCCTCGCCTTCACGCAAGGCGTGGAACTCATCCGCAAAGCTTCGCTTGAGTACAACTATGACATCAACCTGAGCGACGTGTTTTTGGTGTGGGAGCGCGGCTGTATTTTGCGGGGTCGCATTCTCAAAGCGCTTGGCCCCGTCGTCACGCAGGACTGTATACTGTCCTCCGATTACGTGGTTGATGTATTTCGATCTTCCATCCCTTCACTTAAGGGCATCCTCAAATTGTGTCTTGAGTCCGGCACGGCAGCGCCTGCGCTCAGCTCTACAGCTAACTTGCTGTTTGCCTTGACAGACGAAAACTGTCCAATGAACCTCATTCAGGGCCTACGCGACCACTTTGGCGCGCACACTTTCTTTATGAAGTCTGACGCGTCGAAGCCACTGCACGCAAATTGGGTTCAGTCGAACTGGTGCTAATGCTGCCAGCAAGGCGGCTTCGGCGTCCAACTTTGAGAGCTACCAATCTGGAAACTACTCATATACGCGCTGTGCAGAAATAGACTATTTATGCTCGATATAGATCTATACTTTTGAAATCTTCACTAAAAACTACTTCGTGCACAACAGGTGTTAGTTTTCTAGCTACGCAGTACCGAAAGTACTCACTGTAAACCTGTTTAATTAGTGCAATGGTCATCTGTTTACTAAGGGTGTACAAGTACAGGTCCGTGTTGCTAACACACAGATGGAGATTTTCGTCAGCTTCCTGCTGGTTTACTCCCTCTAAGTAGCCCGAACCTCTACCCCTAAGTCGCAAACGGGACTTTGTTCTCAAAAATATTTCTTTCATGTTTTGCCCTTTGACTCCCAGTATTTTGCTTCTTACGTTGAAACTGTGTTTGGAATCAATGCTGATCTCAAACCTAGCAGTGTACTTATGTGAGTACTCGCACGCTAGCGAGTAATACGTAGAGTGTTTGTTCTCGACGCCGTTGATGAGCACGCAGTCGTTGTTGATCACCAAGGTAATCTTGGTTTTCAAGCCGTAATGCTTTAAAAACGCGATAGTGTCCAATCCGCAGGTTAAAAACAGAATGTGAATGTTGGGCGCTTTGTCGTTGACGACACGCACCAGCTTTGCTACGGAGCTGAGTACTTTGGCGGTGAGTTCTAAATTGAATTCAGTGTTTGTGCACTGGACTCGAATGATGTAATGGTGCATGGCTAAGCCGCTGCAGTGCTTCTTGCGTTTTCGCTGCCGCTTCGACTTCAGCGCTATGTCTTGAGTTGACGCTGCGGCTGGCGTCGCGAAGTCAGTCGGTTCGGCGGACTTAGGGCTCACTCGCACGAAAGCTTCAGCTAGCAGATCTTGCACCGACTCATGACTTTGAGTGGGTGCGGCAAACGTGACGTAACTATCTGACAGTTCCTGTTTGTCGCTAGACATCAACGATTCTGGACTCCTGCAAACCCGCTTGGAGTCGAAAATGGAAGGACAGGAGGAATGTAGTGCGAAATTTGGGAACGTTCGCGGCGATGTTGCTGAAGCAGACTGCGCGCTCGCGACCGAGTAGTCGGCTGTTAATAAAAAATCGGGTTCGAGGGGAGATTCAGTAGTTTGAGTGCCGATGCTGCGGCGGCAAAAAACGCTGGAGCACTTACTGCACTTCATTACGAGCATGTCTTGCTTTGGTTCGCTGGTGTCGAACGGAGGACTGTGCTGGGAACTCCAGTTGTTCGCCAGCGGGTTAGTTCCACCAGAGTTCATGCGAAGCTGTTCCTGAACAGCTTGAAAGTTCTGCAAAGAGTCGGTGGCTGAGGGCTTGCTCTTGAAGAGCTCAGTGCCCATGCCATCTGAAAAAAACGGTCCGATTTCCTTAGAGCGACGTACGTTCGCCTGTGCGGAAAAAGTCGCGGAAGTTGAAAAGCAGCTCGAAGAAAGCGTTTTCAAGCGCGAGTTGCAACTGTGTGGTTGAATGTCGACTTCGCGCTCGGCTTCTCGTTCTACAACGAAAGCGGGCGCAGACGGCATATGCGCAAGAAAACTCTCATCGCTGCGGTAGCAGCATTCTACGCTGTCAGAATCGAACGCTGCCGATTTGCTGAGCTGGTTGCACAAGAGGAGGATGGGCTGAATGTCTTCGTCGGGCGATTCATATGCGCGGCGTTGCGATAAAAGGTTTGCTGCAGTATGGTGTGATTCTACGCTGTTATCGTCTGCAGTCAAAAACCGTCTAATAGCGGCAGACGCAGCGAAGCCATCACCATCACCATCCTCGAGTTGCGGTTCGCGCGACGGCAACGCGAACGGCTCGCGAGCTTCCGACGATTGATCGTTTGCGCGCATGGTGCGTACGAAAAATCTGTGGGACGCAGCTGCGCAGCACAACTCTAACGCAAAAGAGGCTGCATGTTGTGCAGCTTGTTCGATAAACTACTGAGCATTAAAAATAATATTTGCATTATGATTGACATGAGAGACGCGTAAATGTAAACGCATTTCATTTTGTCTGGCGCGGAAAACCGGCATTTTCTCAATGCCAGCAGCTTCTCACACGTGTGTGGGCTGCTTTCTTGCGCACGACACACTAATTTTGTGTTTCCCTTGGTGCGGCTGCGCGCTTCGCGCGTCTACTCAGCTTTTGCGTTTTGCAACTCGCTAGCGTCCTGCGACGCTTCGCGGCTCTGACAGCTGATGGAAGGCGTGCCAGCCTTTGTGGTCTTGCCCGAGACGTTCGCATCCTCCGCGCCAAGCAGCCCGTAGTACGCGTTCGGCGCGTAGAGCCCGTCTTCGTACGGCTTCTCGAGCAGGCGCAGCTTCCAGTTCTGCGCGTTGCCGGCGCCGAGCGCGGCGGCCTGCAGGTAGTTCGCCTGCGAGTAAGGCGCGACCAAGGCTTCGGGGCTTTCGACGGAGCGCAAGTAGCTTTGACTCGCGCTCGTCTGTGGCGTTAGTTCGTCGAGCAGCGGCTTGTACTCTAAGTTGCTAGCGGCCGCTGCTGCGGTGTAGGGGACTTCGTTTGAAGTGGGGAGGTAGTGCGAGTCTGCGACCAAGTAGCTCGCAGGGCTGTAGTTAGATTGCGAGACGGGGTACTGCGCGTTCTTCCTGAAAAAATTGTAGTTGAACGCGTAGGGCGCGACGCGCCCGCAGACGTCGTACGGCGAGTTGTTGCCGTTCTTAAAAATGCCGTCGTACCGCGCGTAGTTCACTGGCTTTGCAGCGTACGCGATGCGGTCGGTTTGGGCGGCACGGAAGCGCTTTTTGCACGCGCCGGAGCGCGTGACGTGTTCGTCCATGTAGACGAAGTTGCGCACGATGCCGGCCTGGATCATTTGGTTGCGGTGTTCGATCGCGAGGCGCCGGCTCTCTTCGTAGCCGTACTTCTTCGCGCTGAAGCCTTTGGTTTTGGTGCTGCGCTTGATCGAGACCGCCTTCTTGGTTTGGCGGTCGAGCACCACTGTTTCCTCGGGCCAGTTCGCACGCCAGAGGTGCCGCATGTTGTCGAAGTAGACGCCGCGGCAGGAGTTGCGCAGCGCGTGGTTGCTGCTCTGCGCGGCCGCGGTGTCGTTCTTCGCGGACAGGGGCTTTGTGCGCTGCGCCGAGTCGGAATAGCAAAGCAGATCGCGGCCCGCGCTGCCCCAGTCCTCAACGTAACCCCAGTAGTTCGAGTTAGCGTTATACATGCGTTTGTTCACACCGGCCGAAGTGATCGAACTAAATAAAATGCTAAAAAGTATTCTGATTATTAATATCGACCGCGGCCGCAGCGCGCCGCGCTACGAGAAGTAGTTTAGGCTGTCTTTTTTCTTTTGCTCGACCTCTTCGACGCCTTTGACGAAATGAACGTGGTTGATGCTTTTCGAGTGACTGCGCAGCGCGCACATGCCAGCCTCGATGCAGCAGGCGCGGATCTGCGAGGCGTTCAGCCCGTCGGTGAGCCGTGCGAGTTCCTCGAAAACCACCGAGCTCTTGTCCACTGCCATTTTTCGGCTGTGGATTTGGAAGATCTTCACGCGCGCGGCTTCGTCGGGCAGCGCGAACTCGATCTTGCGGTCCAGCCGGCCGCTGCGCGTCAGCGCGGGGTCCAGAATGTCCGGCCGGTTGGTCGCGGCGATCAGCTTCACGCGGTCGTTGCTCACGAAGCCGTCAAGCTGGCTGAGCAGCTCGAGCATCGTGCGCTCGACTTCGCGGTCCGCCAGCGAGCCGTCCGAGCTGCGCTTCACGCCAATCGAGTCGATCTCGTCGATGAAGATGATCGCCGGCGCCTTCTGCTTCGCCAGCTCGAACGCGTCGCGCACGATGCGCGCGCCGTCGCCGATGTACATCTGCACCAGCTCAGTGCCCGCGAGTTTCAGAAAGGTCGCCTTGCACTCCGCCGCGCACGCGCGCGCGAGCAGCGTCTTGCCGGTGCCCGGCGGCCCGTATAGCAGCAGCCCTTTCGGCGAGCGGACGCCGAGCGCCTCGAAGAGTTCCGGACGCAGCAGCGGCAGCACGATCGACTCCACGAGCTCCTGCACCTGCTTGTCCAGCCCGCCGATGTCCGCGTAGGAGTCGGTCGGCAGCTCGGTGACTTCCATCGCCTTCGCGCGCGGGTCGAACTCGGTCGGCAGCTTCGAAAGAATCAGGAAGCTGTCGCGGTTCACCGCGACGCGGTCGTTCGGGCGCAGCTCGTCGACCGCGACGAGCCCCACGTGCCGCAGAAACACCTGATGCCGCTGCGAGGTGCGGATGATCACCGACTTCGCGCTGTGCAGGTCGTCGCTGTTCTTCAGCGCGCTCTCGTCTTCAGTCGGCTGCTCGTTTTCAATAATCTCCGCAACGTTCGAGATCAGGTGCGGCAGCTGCGTGTTTTTGCTGATTTTTTGCTCGTTGTCTTCCGCCTCCGCAGAGTCGACCTGCAACTGGTGGTTCAGGTGCGTGATTTCCTGCGTGCGCGGCGGCGCGACTTACTTGCTTCTTGAAGCGCAGTTCATGCGCAATTAGCCCGAGCCGCTGCTTGATGGCGGCCTCCGAGGCGTTGAGCACCTCGCAGTCCTGCAGCAGCTTCAGGTCTTCCGGCGCAAACTCGACGCTCGACATGCGGTGGCGTAGAACTAGAATTAATTTAAATTTCGCCGCGTGGGCGCCGGCGACGCGCTACTTCGACACCGGCTCGCGCGGCGCGTTGCGGCCGGGCCGCTCGC
>NW_020873735.1:735646-759525 GCF_001901225.1 Dermatophagoides pteronyssinus
GGCTCGCCAAATGGCTCGCCGCGCGGCGGCTCCGCCGGCGCGTAGCCGAACGGCGCGTACGGCTGCGGCTCCGGCGCCGCGCCGCGCCAACCGCTCACGCGCGGGTCGTATTTGACCGATAGCTTCGAAATCTGCAGCGCCTCGCCGGGCGTCGACGTGCTCGTCGTGAAATAGAAAAGGTCATTCACATGCGGCAAGATGCTGCGGTTCCACTGGCTGATGCTGTACGGGATGCGCAGAATGTTGATGTCGCCCGTCACGCCCGGCGCCGCGCTCGGCAGCTCGTTGCGGAACGCGTACGCCTTCAGCTCGTGCAAGTAGCTGGGCACTTCCCAGTGCTCCGCGCCGTGCAGCACCGGGTGCCACTCGGCGCTGTACGGCGGGCGCGCCGTGCTCACGCTAAAATCTAAAAATGGAGAGCGACTTATCCGGCAAAAAGGCCCCAGCTTATGAATGTCCAGCAGCGGGAACGGCAGCTCTTCTGCGCCTGCCGGCCGCCGCGCCGCCCACTTCTCCTGGTCCAGCCACAAAAAGTACGCCCGGCCGCCCGGGCGCAAGACCACCGTGCTGTTCTTCGCGACCGCGAACCAGAACAGGTGCAGCCGCAGCTGGAAAATGTCCGAGGCGCGGTCGATGAAGTGCGGACTGCCGTCGAACGCGAGACCGGGCAACAGGAACAAAACCGAGTCGTATGGCGGGCCCACGCGCCCGCCGAGCGCGCTCTGCGCCTGCGGGAAGTACTGGCGCAACAGCGCCGGGTTCACGCTATAGTGGATCGCGTTCACGCGACTCTTCGCGAGGTCGTGGTTTGGCTTGTAGCTCAGAGGAATTTTGTGCTCCGGCACGCAGCACGTTAGCTCCAGCTGCAAACCCGCTGCAGCCTGCAGCGCCGTTTGCCAGAACGCGAAGTCCTCCAACATGCTGTTCGCGAAAGAAAAGTTGTCGTCGCCGACCAGCAGCAGCCGCTGCGTGCGGCCCTCGTCCATTCCGTCCACTCTGCAGCCTCGCGAACCGTGTAGCTCGCCAAATTTGCGCAATTAGTTTATCAGCTAAAATTTCGAAATTCCGGAGTTTTCCGCGCGCGGCGCAGGCGCCGACGTGCGTGTCTTCGTGCGCGCCGCTGCCGGCCGCGCCGCTAACTTCGCCGCGGACTGAGCCACGAACTGCGCCGCGGGCTGCGCCGCGCGCACGAGCGCCGCGAGCTCTGCAAGCCGCGCGCTCGCTGCTTTCGCTACCCGCTCCGTCAGCACGTCAGAACGCGTCGCGACGAATGCGTGCAGCGCCAGCGGCGCTGCGTCGTCACCGCCCTCGCCCGCGACGGTTTGTAGCTGCGCGACGCCGCGCAGCGTCGCGGCGTACACCCAGTCCACCAACGCGCACAGCGCCGCCAATGCGCGCGCCACTAGCGCTAGCTCGCCGAGCCGCGTCTTTTGCGCACCGCGCAGCGCGCCCTGCAGCGCACACAGTGGCAGCAGCGCCAGCAACACGCTGCGTATCGCCAGCGCGCAGAAGTACGCGGCCGCCGTCCTCACCTTCACGGCACGCGCCGCGTTGTAACCTTCATTTTTCACTGTTTCCATTTTTCCGATCCGCTAAGTAGCTCGTTGCAGATACTTCTGTCCGGTTCCGTGACTAGCTAGAAACCAAGTTTTAATTTTCCTATTTCGCTGCTCGAATTTCCGCGATTTTTCTCGACTTTTCGACCGCTACTACAACTGCTCCAGCGGCTTGTTCGCCGCGACCAACTGCTCATAACTGTCGTCCAGCATCATCGCCATCCGGCGCTGCATTTTGTTCGCGATGTTCCTGTACTTGCGCGCTAGCGGCGTCAGCGCAGAGTGCGTCTGTTGCTTGAAGTGGCGCTCGCGCTCCAGGCACAGCGCCGCGAACGCCTTGTAACTTGCTAATATCCCGCGCTCCGCGCTGTTTAGCGGCTTCTTGCGTTTCCTGTGCACTAGCTCCGGCCGCGCCTTTACGCTCAGAATCAACACTACTTGCGTTTCGGCTGCCACCACCTCGTTGATCGACAACTTCGAACGCGTCGAGAACAGTCGCAGCTCGTTTTCCTGCAGCGCACAGCAGAAGCTGTACTGAGCAAAGTGCGGGCAGTGCTGCGCGACCAGCGACGCCAGCGCCGGCTCTAGCGCGATGGGGTTTATGTGTAGCACGTTTGCGCGCAGTTCCATGCTGTACAGCTCGCGCACCAACTGCAACGTCGCTGTCGAGAAGTGCAGCAACCCCGGCAGTGCGCTCAGCGTTATCATGTACGGGCTCAACTCCAGGTACTGCTCGATCGGGCGGTTTACGCGCGAGAACTTTTTGAAGTCCTTCGTAACGCGCACCTCTTTCGCGAACCGCTTGATGTAGTCGATGTCTCGCACGAAGCAGTTGCGCCGGATGATCATGACGTCGGCGACTCGCTTGTCCTGAAAACGGATGCAGATGTGCCGTTGCTTCACGTCGAAAACAATCACCGTGTTCTCGCGCGTCGCGTCCAAGGCGTAGTCGCTCAGCCCGAACAGCCGCACCTGCACGCGTTTTGTCAGCGGCTCGCGGAAAACAAATCTCGCTATTGAAATGTGCTCGTTCGAAATGAACAACGTCATGCTCTCCACGTCTGGCTGTTTCGGCAGCGGCGAGTCACACGGAATTTTCGCGAGCGCCAAGGCTTTCGCCCAGTTGTCGTAGTTATGCTTCGTCACGTAGTCGACCACCAGGGAAACCGTCTTGCCGCCCTCCAGCGCTTTCGTCAGCTGCAGGAAACCTTGCGCCTTGTTAAAGGACGCCTTCGCGTCATACTGCGTCAGCACTATCGTCTTTTTCCCGAGGTTCAGCAGCAACTCTCCCTTGCGGTACGCAATCGCGAACCGCGACGAGTGCACCTCGCCGTCCTCTATGCGCGTATACAGGTGGTGCTGGCGGCTGATCGCTTGCGTCAAATCGGCCACTGGCGTCTGCAGCTTCAAGACTTTCTTTGACAGCGAGTTGTCCGGGTTGCGCGAAACTACGGCGACCTGGTTGCTGTCCACGTTGATAATCAGCTCATCCTGTTGCGATATGCTGATCACCGACTCCTTCGCGCCCTCGCCTGCCACTTTTAGCGAAAGCGTCCCGTCCGGCGATACCCCGCTGTCGAGCTCGATCGTTTCAACAGCCTGCGCCGCGTCACCCTCTGTTTCTTCGAACACCTTCAGCCGTTCCGACTCGCCGAGCAGCGGCAGTTGCGCGTTCACGTCCACTGCATAGTTATCGTGCGCCTCTGAGTTCCCGTACGACGCGCTCAGGCTCGAGGGGCTGGGTGTCGCGGAGTTCGCGTCGTCCATCGTTCGCAACACGCGCTTCAGCTTAGAGTTGCTAAACGTGTGTGTCAATACATGTTCCGCGCCGCTCCCTTCGTGCTCGGTGCGGCTCCCTGGCAGGTCGCCACCTACTCTCTTCAGCAGTCGCGAGCCGCTGTCGAACTCGCTGCCTGACTCGCCAGTCGACTCTCCGCTGCCACGAGCCAGTGCGCGTCCCGAGTGCGCACTTCGCTCCTGCGAAGCTTCTGCGCTGCTCAGGCCGTTTCCACGGCGCTGTGCGCGAGCGGTTTCGCGCTGCTTCTGCGTCCTCCGCGAGTCCGAGTGCACCAGTGAGTTTACCACGCTGCTCTCGGACGGGTGCCCCCGCCGTGGGCTGTCGGTCGGACCGTGCCCGCAGAGCGAGTCGCGGTTAACCCGCGGCGAATCGTCCGGCGACGACGAGAATGAGTAGCTATCCGAGCTCTCGTCGCGCGGTTCTGCGCTGCCCCCCATCACCAGCGAACCTGAGCTGCTCGAATCTTGCGAATAATGCATGCTGCGCAGCTTGTGAACCGTGCGATGGCCTGAAGCTGCCTCCGACGCTTGGTCCGTTGCCTTTGTCTTCGGCGAGCGCGGTGGCGAGCGCGGTGGCGAGCGCGGTGGCGAGCGCGGGGGCGAGCGCGGTGGCGAACGCCGTGACGGGCGCGCAGGAAGAGTTGGCGCTGCAACCGGTTTGCGTATCTGTTCCTCGCTCACGCTAAGCTGCGAGCCGCGCGTCGCCTGGCCGCGCGCAGCTTCTTGCATTGAGCTCTGAAGTGCGCCAGACGCCAGCGCGGCGCTGCCAAAGCGCGTCTGCTGTACGTGAGGGCGCTGCAAAGCCTCCCCGCTTTGCTGCCGCTTGATTATCGTGTCAACTTGCGCAAGCAAGTTCTTGCTCTCGTCTGAAATCGGCTTCATTACGCTGCACCACTGGTTCTCTTTCAGTGCCAAATGAAGCTTCATCAGATCGTTGCTGTTGTTCACCGCAATCTTAAGCTTAGACGGCTGCTCAAACCTCTTTATGTTAAAGTTCTTCGCAGTGTAATCTTCGAGCTGCCTTTGGCAGTTCTGCGAGTTTGCGATTTCCACCATCCGGTCATTGAGCACCGTCACCACGTCGGTCTCATCTTTGTCGAATTCCGCAAGCAACGCATCGTTGTTTTTTGCATCGCATAACTGCAGCTTGTCGCCCTTGTTCACCAAATACAAGTTGACAGCACTCAACTGCTCGACGCCTAGCGAGCGAAGCGAGCCAGAAACCGGCGCGAACTCAGAAAGCCCCATGGTCTTCCGTGTTACGTTCGCCGCTTCCAATATCGTAAGCAGTTGCTGCGTCTCCGCTTCGTTGCGCAGCTTTAGCAAGTGAAGTTCTGTAGACTCTGGCTCGTTGAACTGTTGATTGCGAATTGCCACTACATGGTTTGCCACGTCAGCCACCGCTATCAGGTTGTCAGCGTAGAGCCGGTAAAGTACGTTATCGTAGTCGTTGACGTTCGTAATTCGGAACGTCGAGCCTGAAATCTCGAGCGAGCGGAACATCAGTAGGTCGTCAAGCTCATCGTGCTTCTCGCGCAAAACTTTCTGCGCGAGCTTCAACACGCTCGGCGGTGATCGCGAGATCAAGTTCGGGTCCAACGCCGGCTGGTAGTGCCGGACCAGAAGCCGCGTGAAGCTCGCGTTCTTGCCTGGCGCCGCCGCGATGTCAATCGCCATGTTGGCCTTCAACTCGTTGAACTTGTTAAGTATCAGCGATACAATGTCTGTGTTATTCGCACTGCCTGAACGCTCTCCGGCAGCGACTGCTGCCGCGCTACCGCTAACAGCAGGCCGCCCCGTTAATCGTTCGGCCGGTGGTTGCAGTCCAGGACCCGGCGGCAGATTGGCGAAAGGCGCCTGTGACCCGAGCGGCGCGGCTCCGCTATCTTGCACCGACGATTGCAGAGCGTGCGCGGTCACTGCCTGCAAATCATTAACCAGTCCCTGCTGCGCACTCGGCTGCGCACCGCGCAACACGCCCTCCGCAAGACCCTGCTGCGAACTAAACTGCAGTTGATTAAGTAGCTCCTTGGGTAGTTGTACGTTTTGAATTGCCATGCGCTCTACTAAAACCGTAGGCGGCAGCACGTACTTCTCGTGACTCATCATGTTTACGGTGCGTTCGAGTGTTGCAATTTTACGCTGCTGCTGCTCAAGCAGCGCGCGCGCTCGCTTCAACTCGAACTCATGGTCTGTGATTATTCCAAGCTGCAGCCGCGCTTCCCTGCACTTGATGCGTAGACACTGCAGAAGTCGCTCGTTGCTCGCAATGTCCGCTTGCAGCGACTTCAGCTTTTCGCTCTCCGCCCTTTCGCGCGACCCTGAGCGGCCGCCGAGCTCTGCGGTGCCCGCAATCGACTGCGCGTCTCGCGAAGAGCTAGCGGTCAGCCGCGTGTTTTGCTGCTCCAGCTCGCGAATACGTTGCTCAGTCTGTTTGACGCGTTCCTGCAGCTGCGCAACCTCCGCAGCATGCCTCCCCGCCTCGACCTGTAAGTTGTGTTTTTCTTCATTGACCACGGCGAACTCGCTGTTAAGCAGATCGATCTGCGTGCGCAGCTTCACGTTAGAGTCCTTGAGCTTGCTTTGCAAAGCGCCGAACTGTTCCGCTGCGCGCTCGTTCTCTGTACGTTGCAATAGCAGTTCCGAACGCAGTCGCCGGATTTCGTTGCGCTGCTTTTCAATCAGCAGTTCGGACTTGATGATCAGCTCGTCTTCGAACGGCTGAAAGTCGCCGAACGAGGCGACTGCCTGCTGCTTCATTGCGTTCTGCGCCGCTGTGCGTCGCTTGTCCCTTTATTATTACGCAGAAACGCATATTCCCCGCCGCCACATCCGCTGACCGTTCGGAGCGCGCACTCTATAAATGCCGTAGCGCCGGAACTACTCGACGCAGTTGCTGTGCGTCCATCGCTGAGCGTCTGAACGCTATGCAGCTGCAGCTCAGCCGCGCGTACAAGCCGGACAAATTTTAAAGAGAAAATTGAACGCGGCGCACGAACTTTTGTCAACGCAATCTTTAGCTGACGCGCGATGGCGGAGTTGCGGCGCAGCGGCGCAGTCAGCACGTTCGACGAGCTAGATTACTTTTATGCGCAACTCGACGGGGTGACGCAAAAGCTCCAAGCCGCCATCGAGCTGTCGAACTTCGCGTTGGCTCTTTATCGTCGCGCTGCTGCCCCGCTAGAAGCTGAGTTCGGCGACAGTCTGGAGACTCTTGCGAGCGAGGCGGACGCGGAATTGTTTTATGAACGCAAATGGTGGCTCGGCGCAGCCGACGACCCCACGTTACCTTGGCCGCCCGCGCCGGAGTTAACCGAAGCGAAGATCGAAGCTTCTGTGCGCAGGGCCGTCTTGCAGTTCGATCGATTTTCGCACCTCGCCGAGCTAGAGTTGCTCGACAAGCTGTTCAAGCGCATCCGGCGAGAGAAGAACATTGACTATCAGGCGTATCAGAAAGCGGGCAACTCGCGCTTTGCCTTGCTGGAGCTCTCTCGGAATTGCGAGCTGTTTGTGAAAGTCGACCAGTGCGTCAGAGGCGTCGCCATTCCGCAATACTACTTGTTCGACGCGACGGGCGTTCCGCTCAACGATAAGTCTAAAATCTCAGCGTCTTGGCTTGCCGAAGAAGAAGTTCTACGAAATGCCGGCCTCAAACCGCTAGAAAGGTCGCAAGCAGCGCCTGATGACGCACGAACGCCTCAGACACTTGCGGCGGCTCGCGCGGCCCTGCCGTGGTACATGCCTGCATACAGCGAGCCTTTCGCTTTGCCCGAAATGCAAAACTTGCGCGAGCACCGCGAACAGCTGCAAACAGCGCAGTCCTTCGCTGCTGCTCGCGACTGGGCGGCGTGCGAAACGGCAGTGTTCGCCGCGATTCAGCGCGAGCTCACTTCTGCAAACCATTAAAAAACGCGTGCGCCAAAAAGCGCGCAGTGCCGCTGGCTAAATGATTTGCTTGCAGCGAATGTTGCGCGCTTTTCGGCTCTTCGCGGCTGCACTGGCAGTGTTGCTTGCTGCGGCCCCGCTGACGGAGCTTGCTGCAACAGGCGAACGCGCGCCAGACTTTGGCGCGCCGGCGATTTCAGCCAGCTCGACAGCGTTTCCGGCGTCGCCTGCAGGGAAAGCTGAAATCGCGGCCGCTTCCGTGAGAGCAGCTGGCATGCCTGCAGCAATTCCGCGCAGCAGCGGAGGCGAAGCGGTGCGGACCTACCGGGACGTTTTGCTGCAAGGCGGACGCTTGTTGGACGCTGTGGTCCAGGCTGTGGGTCTAGACGACGTAAAGTTCGCGGTCGCCGAGGGCCTCGGCGTCCGCGAAGCAGCGCAGCCGGAGCAAGTGGCGGGCTCCGCGTCCAGCCGCAGTCGCTCTGCGCTGAGCAAGGATTACCGACGTTTTTTGGACGCGCGGAAGGCGCGCCTCATCGACCTGCAACGCGCTCGCGACAATGTGCTGTGCGGTTTGAGCGGCGGGCTGTTGCCGTTCTGTCAACGGCGCGCGCAACTGGCTGCGCGGCTCGACCAGCTGCAGGCCGAAAAAAAGCGGCTCGCGCGCGACGGCGCCCGGCTCGCCGAGTCGGTCGCTCAAGCAGGCGCACTCGTCGTCTCTGGCGTGGCGCGGTCTTGCGCGGAGCAGCTTGGTTGCGTGCTTCCGCGCTCGCATTCTGCTGAACAGTTTGACGGAGTGTACTTGCCCACGCACTCAGGGCGCTACGAAAAGGCCGACGGACTGATGACTTTGGTTCCAAACGACACCGTGCCCATCTGCGTGCGCACTGGACTGCTTGGTTGCGAACAGCAGGAGCTGCCGACGCGGCTCTCTATTTTTCCCAGCTCGGCGAAGGATTTGGAGGGCGCGCGCGCGGCGGGCGCGGCATTTTTGTTCGTAAGGCGCACGGACAGCGCTACGGCGCTGCTCGAAACGCAGCTCGCCGCAGAGCCGCTAACTTCTCTGGCGGCGTTGAGCGTTGACTCCGCAGATTTGCGCGCGTGCGACGGCGCTTACCAGTACGACTGGCAGATGTGCATTTACCCTGTGCTGCTGCGCGTGTCCGTTGCGACCGACGCGTGAGTTCCTCCGCGTCGCGCAAGCGCAACGCGCGCACCAGCGGAGTGGTCGCAAATATCGGTGGCCGCCTGCGCGGCTACGAGATCAGTTGCACTAGCAGCGAGATCGTTACGATTTGCGCTCGGTTTTCGCCAACAGCTGAGCCTCCGAGCGGGCAATAAATTCTTGAATTTCGCGCCTGAGCGTTTCGTCGGGCTGCAAGTCGCATTTTTTCAACGACTTGCGGCTGAACGGGTCGATTTCTTCTATCAACAGGTAGCGCTCAATCGTAACGCGGTCGACTGTGATGTTGGACGAAGGCAGTCGGACGGGGTCGGTCATCAGCGTGGCCATGAGCGGGTCAAGGTAGTGTTCGGGCACGTCGAACTGATTGAGGATCGCGTCGTGCAAGTCGACGATCTTTGACTCATCGACAAAGTGCGCGTGGAGTCGCTCGAGCGCCTGCAGCGTGGTCGCCGCGATGAGGTTCTCGCGCCGCGCGATGCGAATCGCTTTCTGCAACAGGTCGGCGCTGAAGTAGCGCTCGTCGGCGGCGAGGTGCGTTGCGAGCGCTTCCGTGGCGTGCAGTCGCTCGCTCGCCGCGTACAAGTTGCTGTACACGGTAAGCGCGTAGCAGAGCAGCTTGCGCGGGTCGAAGCCGAACTGCTGGCAGTTTTGAATCTTGAGCGAGAGACACTTTGGCCCGACCAGACTGTTTACGCAGCTGTTGACCGCTCCGACCAAAGCCGGCATGATCAGATTGTCCGCAACCACGAAGTCCATGATCTCTGCGTTGAGCGCCGCGATCAGCTCTATGCTGGTGGTCGCCAGCGACAAGATTGAGCGCGCGCGCTGCTGCAGCTCGGAGTTTGGGAGACTCGCGATGTCTATGGAGCCGCGAAGCTCGGGCGGAATGTAGTTGTCGACGTCGTCGATAGTTTCGCGCGGCAGTTCGTCCGCCGACTTTCCCTCGCGCTCTTTGATCGCTGCGAGGTGCGACAGCGACTCTTCGATTGCCCAAGACGTGAAGCTCGCGAGGTACGACAGAAACTTCTCGAAGTCGTCGGCACGGGCCGCGATCTCTGCGAAGTCGAAGCGGCACCGGTCTGCGTAGCAGCGGCGGATCAGTCGAATGTTGCGCATCACGACGTCGCGCAGCTCGAGCATCGAGCTGTACGCAAGCTTTTGGCCGCGCACAAATGCATATGCGTGCGCAGAGAGCACGAAGTCGACGCCGAACGCGAGCAGCACTTTCGCGTGGGCCGCGTTGCGGCTCGACAAGAAGTAGTGCAGCGTGTGCCCGCCCAGACTCACGTACAACTGCGGGTTGCGAATTGCAGTCGGCTGCGCGCTCAAGAAGTATAGCCCGACAAACAGCACCTGCGCAAGCAGCGTCTCGTCGCTGACCAATTCGAGCACTGCGGGGTTTTTGGCGCCGCCCGGCGACTCAAACAACAGCTGCATTAGCACGGTGTAGCAGAAGAAGAGGTCGTTCAATCGGTCTGTGAGCACCAGGCGCGCCGCTTCCGGCAGCTCGGCGTCCTGTGTCTGCGCGTGGCGCAGCAGCTCCTGCACCGCCTCGCGCGAAAAAGGCGTCTCCGCGCCGGCCAGCTGCTGCCAGGTCAAAGCGAGTTGGAATTTGAACAGATTTAGGAACAGCGCGATGCACTGTGTGTCGCCAACGACTTGCTGAAAGAGCACAATCTCAAACAACTGCACTTTGTAGTTCTCCAACGGCTTCTGCTTCAGGTCTAGCGAGCTGACGAACTGCAGCGTCGATTCAAGCCGGCGCAGCAGCGGTGCCAAGCAGGAGCTGACGGCGACCACGTTGAGGTAGTAGATGAGTGTGGCAAAGTTAACGTCGGAGCCGGCGCTGTCGCGCGGCACGGGCGGCAGGTCGGCGCCGAGGAACACCTCGCTGTTGAGCTTCGCGAAGTGCCGGTGCCGGTAGTCGCGCGGGTGCAGCCGCTCGGGCACGGACGGCCGCAAATTCTCCAGCTCGATGCAAGCCGTTTGGTCCGGCTTCACAGGGAAGAACAGTGCCAGAGCGAGCAGCGCGTAGCTCAGGCAGTAGCCGGGCGGCGGCAAGTTGTGCACGTAAAAGTACGCGAGCTGCAGCACGAAAGGCTTCGACACGAGCACCGCCATTGCGTGGTTCATCTGCAGCGAGTTGTACTTTGCTGTCGCGTCGAGCAGGTCGTACAGCAAGTGGTACGCGTGGCTGCGCGCCGCCGCGTCGCCGTGCAGCAGCTCACGCACGGCGTCTGCCGCACCGTCCACGTAGCCGCAGTACAGCCGCAACAAGCGACGCAGCCGCGAAACGGCGCTGAGCGGCAGCCGTTGGTCCTGCACCTCGCTGCTGAATTCTTTGAACGGCGTCGCGCAGCGTTGCCGCGCTTGGGTCAAGTGTTCGAGCGGCGAGCCGTTGAGCAATTGCGCGAAAAAACTGCGCCGGCTGAACGTTTGGAAAGACTCATCTTCGGATTGGCAAAGGCCTTGTTCGCTCGTCAGGAAAAAGGTGGCGAATTCGGAGTTCTGCAGAAACACGCGCAGGAACTGCAGCTTAGGCGTGTTGGTTTCGTAAAAAAGCGCGAGCTCGCCGTGCGCGTCGCGCTGCACCGCGGCCTGCGCGCTCCGCAGAATGTCTGCGAGCAGCGGCTGCAGCGCCTCTGCTAGCGACGCGACGCTCTGCAGCTGCTCGGCCATGCACTGCAGCAGAGCCGCTGCGGCGTCCGGCGCCTTTGCGAACAGCCGCAGCAAGAAGTCGGCGTTCTTCAAAAATAGCTTGCAGCTGCTCGGTTTGCAGAACGCGATGTAGCGCACCAGCGCTACCAGAAAAACTTGCGCGCTGAGCTGCGGCACATTCAGCCCACGCGCAAGTTCTCGGTCTAAGCGCTGCAGCGTTGCGTGCACGAGCGAACAAAACGCAGGCTGGTCGCTCGGCAGCTCGCGAATGTAGCGCGTGGCGAGATTCGAGTAGTCGACCCCCGCGACGTGGTACAGCTTCCAGAAGAGCTCAAAACTCAGCAGCCAGCTGTCCGTCAGCAGGTCGTAGCCTCTGCTAAGCGCCTGCTCGGCGCTGGCGGTTTTTCCGCGCGGCGCGATCAGCTGACTGAACTCCACCTCCAGCTCCGCGCTGCCCTCCGCGCGCAACCACCGAGCGTTGAAGCAGCGCTCCACGGCGTCGCAGTCTGCTGCCGTGATCATTTTACGAATATAAAAAGAGCGGCGAAAATTCCGCCAGAGACGTTCGCGTCAAGCCCCGTGCGGCGCGTCGGGACTTTTCTTGAGCCGCTTGTGGTCGATCTTCTGCACCGTATCCGCGAGGTTCGAGAAAATGTCGGCCGTTGTCGCGGCGCGGTCCCGCGCTGCGCCTGCGGGCGCGGGCTCTCCGCGCTTTGCCTTCGTCCTGCTCGCGGCCTTGCTCCCGGATTTCGCGACCGCGCGGTCCGCGCGCCCTTTGCGTGAAGTCACGCTGTTAATGCGCACGAACGTGCGCTCCAGCTCCGCCTGTTGCGCCGCAAGGTCTTGTTCGAACTGGCGAATCGCTTGCTGCAGCTCGTCCAGGTCTTTGCGCCACATTTCGGCTGGCGTGACGCGCAAGAGCGCTTCGAGCATCTGTTCCTTTTTTGCCGTCTGCGTCTGCAGCTCCGCGACTTTTTCCGCAGTTAGCTGCAAAATGGGCATCGAAAGCAGGTAGGAGTAACCCGAGTTGTTGTTGAGCTCTTGCAGCAGCTCCTCAGGGTCGCGCAAGATCCCCTCCTCCGCGAGCTCCGGCTTGGCCTTCTCGGCGAAGTTCTGCTCAATTTGATCGGAAGTCGCGAATCCCATCGACCGCATTTGCGCCTCGATCGCGTCGCGCGGTCGCTTTGCGACCACCAGCGAGTCATCTAGAATCGCCAGAACGAAGCGTGTCTTGTTCGTCAAAAAGCTCAGTTCCTTCTTGGTCGCGCGCACCATGTAGGCTTTGCGCCTTTCGTAGTACATCAGACGCACCGCGCAGAAGTCTTTGAGCATCTCGAGTTCGTCTTTGTACCGGTAAATCTTGCAGTCGACGTTGAAGGCCACCAAGTTGCTCAGGCTGATCGACTTGCGCAGCTTGAACGCTCTGTCTAACCCCGCCGAGTACAACGCGGCCACGTTCTCACTGGCCACCAAGCACTCGAAGTCCACGTTTTCGTGGCTTGAGTTGTCTTTGTAGTCGAGCAGTTGCAGCGAGCTTTTGGACGCCGTCGGCTTCTTGTCCTTCTTCTTCGACGTCTGCTCGATGCTCAGCTGCAGTTCTTCCTCCAAGTACACCTTGTACGGCTGCGTCCACACGCGCACGGGAAGTTCGGAGATGCGGAAAGAGTCTTGGTCGATCTCTTCGATTACTCCCACCGAGTCGAAGCCGCCCTTCTGGTTCGGCTCAATTTTGCCTTTGAAATCGCGGTACCAGGGCACCATCGGCTGCAGCGGCTTTTCCGCCAAGTAGCGCCGAATGTTTTCAATGATGTCGTGCGGGTTGTAGTTCGGAATGCTGCAGCTCCAACCCGTGCCGATGCCTTCCGCGCCGTTCACGAGCAGTTGCGGGATTACGGGCACGTAGAACTTTGGCTCGATGGGCACGTTGTCGTCGTTTTGGTAGTCCAGCAGCGGCTCGTCTTCCTGCCGGAACATGAACCGGCAAACGTTCGACAGCTTCGTGAAGATATAGCGCGTCGCGGACGCGTCGCGCCCGCCCTCTTTGCGACTGCCAAACTGACCGCACGGCTCAAGCAGGTTCAGGTTGTTCGTTCCGACGAACTGCTGCGCCATGTTCACGACCGTCTGCGCAATCGATTCTTCGCCGTGGTGGTAGCTGCTGACGTCTGCGACGTAGCTTGCGAACTGCGCCACCTTCATTTCCGAGCGCACGAGGTTCTTTTTGAACGCGCCGTACAGCACTTTGCGCTGCGCCGGCTTCAGCCCGTCCACCATGTTCGGAATCGAGCGCTGCACGTCGTACCGACTAAACAGCACGAGCTCCTTGTTGATAAAGTCCTTGTACCGCACTTCTTTCACGTTGTGGTCGAGAAACGTGCCCTCCACGAACGACTGGATCCACTCTTTGCGGTCGTGCGCGCGCTTGCTGTTGAACGCCATGTCGATCGCTTCGAAGTCCTCGCCGTCCACATACTTGAACGCCAACTGGTGCTGCTCCATATTCGAGAAATACTCTTGGAACTCTTTCGCGCCCGACGTGCCGAGACCTTTGTAGTATTTAAATTTGTAGCGCAGCAGTTGCGCCGGCGGCAGCGTGCTGCGCCAGTCGTCGAATTCTTGCAGTGTGAAAAAGGAGCGAACCTCGTTCTTCGCGAAAGCTTTGATGATTGGCGTGACGAACTGCTTCAAAAAACCGGGATACTTCAGCAGCGAGGGCCAAAAGTGCTGCAGCAGGTTGATGATCAAGCCCTTGATGTGGCTACCGTCGTGGTCTTGATCCGTCATGATCATGATGCTGCCGTAGCGCAGCGAGCGCGCGTCCGGCACGTCTTTGCCAATCTCGAGCCCGGTGATTTTCATGATGTACTGAATCTCTTTGTTTTCAGACAACTGCTTGAACGTCGCGTCGCGCACGTTCAGCACCTTGCCGCGCAGCGGAAATACGCCGTAGCGGTCTCGCCCGACCACCGAGAGTCCTGCGATGCAGCTCGTCTTCGCGCTGTCGCCTTCCGTCAGAATCAGCGTGCAGTGGTGCCCGTTGCTCGTGCCAGCGTCGTTCGCGTCGTCGAGCTTCGGGATTCCGACAATGCGCTCGCGCCCCGTGCGGCCCGTGCCTTTGAGCAACCGTTTCAGCTCCGACTGCTGCTTTAACTGCAGCCAGTCCATGATGGTCTGTAAAATTGGCGACTTCAGGATCGCCGTGATCGTTTTGTCGGAGACCGAGGCCGTCGGGTAAATCGCCGAGCTGTTAAGCGACATGAATTCCTTCGTCTGACTGTCGAACGTGGGGTTCACGATTTTGCAGTTCAAGAACACGAACAAGTGGTTCTTGACCTGGTGCGCTTTCACCTGCATGCCGCCCTTGTTCATCGAGTTGATCTTCTTCAGCAGCGACTGCACTATCGGCTCGACGACGTACGCGACATGCGTTCCGCCCTTGCTTGTGCAGATGTTGTTGACGAAGCTGACGTGCCGGAACTGCCCGTCACTCATCGCGACGCACACCTCCCAGTTCTGCGAGATTTTCTCGAAGATCTTCAACGTCTCGCGCTGCGCGGACGGCTCGACCGCGCTGGACGTTGCGCCGCCAGAGGCGCCGGCGCCGTCCATCTCCAGTTGACGCAACGGATCTGACGCACGGAAGTACAAGTCCACGTAGTCGAGAAAGCTGTGGACGTCGAGCTCGCGTCCGTTGAAGCTCACCGCGAGCCCCGTGGTTCCCGCCAAATCGTACACGCGCTTCTCGAGCAGTGCAAAGATGTCGCCGCGCAGCCCGTCAGGCATGTTCAGCCGCTTGAAATCCGGCCAAAACGTCACCTTGACGTAGTCCATGAGCGCGTCAGTGCTTGCAATCTGCGGCTCTGACTTCTGCGTCATGTTGTTCTTCCACGCCATGTGGAACGTCTTTCTGCGCTTCGAGTCGACGCATTCGATTTCGAAGCGCTTCGAGAAAATGTTCGTCAGCTTTGCGCCGTACCCGTTGCGCCCGCCCGTGAAGCGCTGCTGCGAGTCGTCGTAGTTGTCGGAAGTCAGCAGCTGCCCGAAAATCATCTCAGGCACGTACACGTTATACGTCTTGTGGACTTCGATCGGAATGGCAGCGCCGTTGTTGAACACCGAGATGCAACCTTGCTCGGAGTCGACGGTGACCTTGATGCACGTGATTTTCTGTGCGCGCCGCTTTTCACCGCCCTCGAACGTCTCTCGCGACTTGACGTCGGCCGCGTTCACGATGATTTCGTCGAAAATTTTGTACATCGCCGGCACGTAAGTCGTCAGTTTGTACTCCATGTGCTGCTTCGCCGCGCTCCAAACCCAGAGCGACGTCGACTCCGGGTTGCAGGAGCCCACGTAGCTGTCGGGCCGCGCCAACACGTGCTCCAGCTGTGTCATCTTCGTGTAGCGCTGCTCGATCGACACTGGCTTCGCAGGCCGCAACGACCGAGTTTTCGGCTCTTCCATCGGCGCAGTCGAGGTGTATCTAATTTCGCGGACGGCGAAAATAATACTTTGCAGCAAATTCCGCCTGTGTGGACAACGCTCGCTGCGGACGGAACGACCCGGGTCGGAGCGATTTTTGCCGCTGCCGCGTCACGCTCGCAACCGCGCACTATTTTAGAAAACACGATCAGGAATTGAATATTTTTCGCCGTTTATCAAAAGCGATCAGTTGCACAGTTCCCGCGCGGTCGATATGTTTGATGAAGAAAAAACGTGCTACCGTGCTGAAGGTCGCAGATCCTGCAGTTGACTCGCAGCCGGTTGTGTCCAAGTTGTCCGTGTCGCTGCTGCCGTGCCGGTTGGCGAAGTACGGTGCGTTGCTCAAGAAGCTCGGCTGCGCCGCGAAGAAAAAGCTCGGCAACGCCGTGCTCCCGCGGACCGTCAAGCCGAACTACAACCTAGGCATCGTCAATGATCCGCTGATCGTCGAGACGTTTCTCAAAATGAACTGCAAGGGCTGGGTGCGGCTAAAGCTCCGCTCCTGCCGTGTGCGACGGCCTTCCGGTCTCGCGTGCAACCAATCAAAGCTTGCAGACTGTATGCGACAAATCGCGTGTCGTGAACCGCGCAATTTGAGCGACGAGCTGCCGCTGGCCACCTCTGCAAAGCCGAAAGATGTCAGCCAAATTCGAGGACTGCAGGCGATCTGGCTGATAGATGACGACTACCTGAGTCTTAACTGCTCGCGCTGGATGCTGCACAACAAGTCTAACGTCGCGCTGCCCGAAGAAATCGATACGTTCTTTCTGCTGAACGCAAACGAATCGCTCGACAACCAGTACGTCGACTCCATCAGCGAGCCGCGTGGCTGGTGCATCGCAGTCTCGAATACCAACCAGTACATTGCGGTCGGCACGAACGTCGGCTCGATCTTCCTCTGGTACCTCGACATGCCCACGATCGACGAGACTATTGACGAGTACTGCGGGGTGTGTGAAGAGTGCGATCCAAAGAACCTGCACTCCACGCTCATCGAGCACTACGGCGTGCTCACGCGCATGAACTTCATCAAGGCCCATTCCAAGGGCATCCTTTGCATCGTCTGGGCAGTTGCAAGCTTCGACAGCATCTTCGTCTCCGCTGGGCTCGAAGGCTCCGTGCGTATGTGGAGCATTTACTCAGACGTCGAACTCTGCAGCATCCACCACACCGCGGTGCCCGTGCAGGTCTTTTGCGCAGAACTCCATGACAAACTTTACCTGCTCGTCGCTTACATTGACGGCACGATCAAACTGTACACCGTGGGGCAGCCTTGCGTGCGCATCAGTGAAATGCTGCGCAAAAAGTGCTCGCAAGACTCGCTCGACGCGATGTACGACTCCGATCTCGAGTTCGCGACCGAGTGCGTGCTCACGCTCGCGCTCGAGTACACCATTAACACCTGGAGTTCCATCACTACGATGACAGTGCACGTCAATAAAGAAATCATCGTGATCGGCACCGCCGACTCCTCAGTATCCGTGCTCGACCTCAAAACTGGCCACCTCGTGCGCGAGATCATCTGCCGAAACAGCTTCGGCAAGTACGCCTTCGGTAAAGGCATTCTTGGCGTCAGCTTCAGCAATGAAGGCAACTACTTCATCGTCACCACCGGCGATGGACGCATTCGCGTGATAAACTGCGAAGATCCGAGCCGCATGCTCAAACTCAAAGCCAAAACGAAATTCAAGCTGCGCGCGCTTATGTCCGCAGACGACCGCTACGTCTTCTGCATGGGCGACGAAGGCAAAATCTACTGCTGGGACGTCGAACTCGCCAACTCAATGCCCAAGCATGTCAAGCGCAAGCGGTACCTCATGAAGAGCACTGTCTCAAAATGCTTTTATCGGCAGAACGGCGCCCGGAAGCAGCACTGTGTCGACTACAACCCTGCGGAGCAGATGAAAGGCAACCCCGTCGTGCTCTTCGAGGGGGACGATAAGCACGCCGAAGACAAAGCGAGGCTGGGCAGCATCGCCATTCAGCGCGTGCAGCCCAACTGGAAGAAACTCACTTGCTCGCCAATCCAGTCGTTTGCGCTGGAAGAGTCCTGCTTGACAGCGTACAAATCGGTTCTCTGCCAGCGAAAGAAAAACCACCACATCGAGCTCATCATCTTCGCTACGGCCACCAGTAAAATCTACGTGTGCGCAGCTGTCATTGCGTAGCTGTGTACGGAAACACGACGAAACAGACTGCTGGGTGCGCCCGACACAGTTCTGCAAATTGCACAGTGCTCAAGTCGTTGTGGCTCAGATCCACCATCAGCTCTTCCGACTCGCCAGCTGCTGGAGTGAGCAGCAACTGCGCTGGCTGCACTGTGTTGAACTTTAAGTCGCAGTAAACCAATCCCGCGCACAGCGAACGCGGTAAATTCAAGCTTCGCAGCCGGTTTTTCGGTAGTACTATCGCTTCCAGCTTGTTCAAAGCGGTTCCCAGCCTGAACTCTTCAATCGCGCAGTTTCGCGCAACTAATGCCACTACCGAGTGCCGGAAACTAGTCGCAGACATCAGGCGAAACCTGGAGTTCAACACGCTGGTGAGAGCACTATGCAACTCGGACAGCAGATGTGCGACGTCGAAGCAAGCTATCGCATTGTTCGACGCATCGATCGTGATTCGCGGCAGCATTTCTGTTGCCGCGGTTTGGTCTTCGCGCATAAAGTTCTCCAACGTAGCTTGCGCCTCAGGCGCATGCTGAATCATCGCAGCGAACTCATCTCGGCGCGGCACTCTGCTCAGCTCGCTTCCCGAAAAATCAAAATAGATGTCGGTCGCGTAGCTTTTGATTTTCATCGCTGCAGCGCTAGTCTTTCGAACAGAGAATGCGCACGGGGCAGGAGTTCATTGCAGAGCTACTACGCTCTACGCTATTAATAAATTGCGCTAGTGTTAAATTACCTTCGTCTTGTAGCCCGAGCGCGTACCTGAGCCCGTCGATCAGCTGCTTGTCCAGCACCATCGCCACTACTTCCACAGTTACCACGCCCTCGCCAACGAAATCGCAACTCACCGGCAGCACGCCGTTGTATAGGTCTATGCTGTGCGATTTTTCGTAAAAGTTGAACAAGATCTTGACGTGGTTGAACGCGCCCATGGCGTTCAGTGTATTCACCAGTGAGCCCAGCAGAGCAGGATCTACAAACTTCACGAGCTGCGAAAGCAGCACGTTCTTGTTTTTGTAGAGCTCCGCAAGACTTACAAGCTCCGTGATGGTGTTTATAAGCAGCTTCAGCGTTCTTCTGCGCAATGCAATCTCTTTGACGTGCTCGTCGCTCTCGGGGTTGGCCGACTGTAGCCCGTACGTTCTGAAATATGAATCCAGTTTCGCTATCGGCATTACTAACTCATAAGGCTCGGCAACTAGCCGCAACTGGTCCAGTTCTCCACTGTACTGCATGTACGGTGTGGCTTTCGTTTTGAGCACTGGCTTGTAGTCTACTGTGAAGCTGTTCATCACTGGAAATCCAGATACTGAGTGCGCGTCTGGGTGCGTCACGATGCTCGTGTCTGAATAAGTGCCCATTTTCGTCAACGGAATGCAATTGATTTCGCCCAGGCTCTGAAAAACATAGCCGCTCGACGGAACTTTATTTTCAATCAGTTGGTTCATCGACAGCATTCCTCTGCGCAGCACACTTGGCAAATCTTCCTGCGGCGTATCGATATCCAAAACCCAGTCAACGTGTTGCTGCCGGAAAAGCTCTTTGCCCGTGTCTATCAGATCCACCCGTCGCGACGGCTCCGACTTCGGGATCACTTGATCCGCATCCTGCACGCTCTGGTTTCTCAGCGCGCACTGTCCGATCGTTTCTCCGGTCAAAATTGCGCGTACTATGGCCCAGAGATACTTCTGGATGTACATCGAGTGATTTTCGATACCGGGATCGATCGCGATAATGTCAGGGTCTGATAACGACATAACGGTCGGCACGAACTCGGGCTGCAGCACCACCTCCGCGTTGATCAGGTTGTTGCCGGTGACGTCGCATTTCCAGTGCTGCTGTCGGGAGAACGGGCAGTCATAGTTTGTGAAGCACGGTAGCAGTTCCCCCCTTAAGTTAGACTTCACTGCTCCTAGGGCGCAGGCTACCAGGGCAACGAAGATCATCCTATTTAATTTTCTTGTTTGTGTTCAATGCGCATCATGTGACGCGCAAAGTAAAAATCCTGGCGGCCTACGCAGTGGATTAATTTTCGATGTATGAATGGTATATAGTGATCGGCGATTTACGCAGCTAAATTGATTCGAATTCGATCTGACAGAGCAACGATTCGAGAACTGCTTTTGCATAAGCGTTTGCGTCTCCTGCAAACGGCATGGTTTCTATTACACTCTGCGTTCCGTGTTCCAGCGGGTCGCAGCGCCCCTGGCCTCCTAAGGCGCGTTTACAAATGTCTTCAATGCACTTTGATCGGTTGAAACTGTTTCTGTCGTGATTCTGTACCAGCAGATTTTCCTTGTCGGCAGATGCATCGTCCGACTGCTGCACAGTGTCCAGTCCAACGTAGTCGGGATTCTCCTGCAACGACAGAATTTCAGCAGGAAAAGTGTGTTTTCCAAAAATCAGCTTGCAGCACGCAGAGTTCGCCGCAAAGCTCAACAAAGACTTGTCGCTTGCCGTCGGACTCGGAAAGCTTGAGGCGAAGAACAGATCTTCGGCAATACTTTTCTGTGCCAGCAACCCAGGACGCATTCGCTCAGAAGCTTGCTTCGCGTTCGAGTCACACGACTTTGCAAAGGGCGCGTTTGCTGTAATCTTCGGTTGTTGCACTCCGTTGTCTTGCAATGCGCAGCGACGCGAAGCAGCTTTGGAGTGCGACTTGCCAGATTTTAGTTGGGGCTGCGATGCAACGCTTGCGTTAGAAATGGGGCGCGATTTTTGTTTGGTAACGGCTATGCCGTGCGCAACTCGGCGCTCCTGCTTCTGCTTGTTAGTCAAGTTGTAGTTGCGAGTGCGCAACTCGGCGTCGCCGTGTGCGTGTCTACAAATTTTGCCCAAGGGGCACGCCTTGTTCTTGATCCAAAACTTGCAAAGCTGGGTTTTGTAGTAGTCCTCAGTGGCGCGGAGCTCAAAAATGCCGTGGGCGTACTTGCAGTCTTGATCAAAACATTTTTTCTGCGCACGCGCCCGCGAGACTTACTTTCTTCCATGCGGTGCAGATCTGTGTTTTCCGCAGACTGACGCCCTCTTGCAATTCATCAGCACTGTGGGCGTATGTGCAGGCATCTCCTTTGATGCACATCTGCTTCATGAAAAAAGGGCATAACTTGATCCTGCAGTTGTCAGCGACGCGACCTACTTGTAGTACTGATTTCTTCTCGCCACCATGTGATGCGATAATTCGGTCGACAGTTTGAAGGAGCGTTTGCAAACAAAAACGAAGGAGAGAGTTGGAGCTAAAGAGATATGTACAAATAATCGCGACTGCACTGAGGTGCTTCCTCCGCGCGATACTCGGGATAGGCGGCGGGCATTTCGTGCAAATACATCAGATAGAGCATGTTGTATATTCTCCAGTACCGAACACGCACCTACAGAGCCGCTGGATGAAACTTACGGGGCGCGCAGCGTGGAATAAGCCTTGAAACAGGTAGTACAAAATGTACGCGGGGCCGAGACTCAGAATGAAACCGTCTATTGCGTCGAGCACGGCAATGTTGAGGTGCGACGTGCCTTCAATGATGTTCGGCCACACAAAATTGAGCAGACTGATCAAGAGCGCTTCGTGGTTGCGTCCGTAACAGGCGAGTGCTATGTGCTTGCAGGTCCAGCAAGCAATTTGCCGATGAATGGCGTCGCGGCTGCACAAAGCGTGCTCGAGCAGCGTGTACAAAGATTCGACGTAGCTCGCGGCCTCAGCTCCCATGTATTCGAACATGAAGCTCAGCGCCTTCAGCACGCCGTGTTGCACGTTACCGTTGGGCTGTCTGAAGGAGCCTTCTCGCAAAACTTACTTGTACTCGTTCATCAGAGCGGGCAGCACTGTGTACGGTTTGCAGCGCTTGGCAACGATGGCCATGGCGATCGTAGTCGCGATGCGCACTTTTCTCTCGGACATTCGCAGGTTGTTGAGCAGCGGGAGCATCACGTCGTGCGGGCCGATACAGTAGGCGATCTCGCCGAACGTGTGCTCGGCAACGTTGCGCAAGCGCTTGTTGTGGCTGTTGAGCAGGTCGAGCAGCAGGTTGCAAATTCTGCCCATCTCTTTTGCGCTGAGCTCGTCGTCGTCAAACTTCACGAGCGAGCCAATGAGCTTGATTGCGCTGAATTGCACGGCTTCGTTCTGGTTGTACAGGATGGGAGTAATGTTCGGAATGACTTCGGCAATCGGGGTCTTGATGACTTCCGGGCCGACGGCGTTATAGCCCGCTTCGATCGCGAGCAGCAGCGCACCCAGCGCGGCTGGCACGCTCTCGCCCAGGTTTTCGAGCAGCAGCAAGGTGAAGGTCGAAACTATGCTGCTGAAGCCGTGTTTCTGCAGCAGCGGCGCGAGCCGCGCAAACAGCAGCGCACACTCGCGCCGGCAGAACGCGTCGGAGTGGTCGAGTTTCCAGTTAAGCAGGTCTACGATCTCCTCGATGTTATCGGCGAGGAGCTCGGAGAAGTGCTCGAGGAAGAGCACGAACGCGTGCGCCGCGTCGGTGTCGTTGCTCGGGTCCGGCTGCTGCAGTGGGCGCTGCAGCGCCTCGAACAGCAGCGTGACCGTCGACGCGTCCAGAGTGCTCAGGAGTTTGTCTTCGCAGAGCAGGATCAGACTGCGGAGCGCTGCGCTGCGGGCCGCATAGCGGTTGGAGCGCAGCAGCTCGGCGATCTGAGCGACGAGCACGTCGCTGCGCGCGAAGTGCTGCAGCTGGCGCGTCGCGAGCAGGAGCGCGCTGTCGTACCTTTTGACTTCGAGGAAGGCGGGGTTGAAGAAGTGCGCGAAGAAGGCAGAGCAGAAGGCCTGCATCTCGGCGTCGTAGTCGTTCTTGAGGAACTTGGCGGTGCGCGAGATGAACACGAGCAGCACGACGGCGGAGTCGAGCTCAGTGGTGTCGAAGTGCCGCACCAATATCTTGTAGGCTTCTTTGGTGTAGTGGTTGGCGTTCGCCGCGTCCATCAGCATGATGACGGAACCGACGGCGCGCGCGAAGCTGTCGAAGCCGGCGCCCCGGCAGTTGCGGAAGTTCGACCAGAGCGGCCGGATCAGCGGCAAGAAGAGTGCGATGCCGTGCGGGTAGACGCAGAGCGCGAGCGCGTCGACGGCGCGCGCGACCGCGGCTTTCTGTGCGAGCCGGCGCATGGAGAGCGCGGTTTCGAGAATGGCCACGATGTCGGAGAGGAACGGGACGAGCTGGAGTCGGCACTCGACGCAGAGCAGCGCGATGACGTCGCACGCGGTGAAGGTCGCGTTCTTGTTCTCGTGCACGCGGATCACCGCGCGCACGAAGTGCAGCACGTCGACTAGGCTGCGCGCGTGCGCGTAGGTCGCGAGCGCACGGCTCGCGACAGAGCGGTTGAAGCGTTCGGCGTTGTCGACGTCCGGGCGCACGACGCTCAGGACGCGGCCGACGGGCGCGTACTTGCAGACCTCTGCGAAGGTGGCTTTCGCGCGCGCGGCGTAGCCTTTGTTGAGGCTGACGCAGCTCGGCCCGAGCACTTCGTACAGCGGGCCGACGAACGGCGCGACGCGCCGCTTGTAGAACTTGACGAGCACGCCGAGCGTTTCGTACAAACTGTAGCGCTCCTCGGCGAGGTCTAGGCTGCTGCGGATCAGCGGGAGCAGCTCGGCGAAGACGATGTTCGGCACTTGGACCTCGAAGGCGAGCTGCAGCAGGCCCTTGTGGCCGGCGCGGCGCAGGAAGTTCGCGCCGCACTTGAGCTTCAGCAGCAGCAGCTTGATGCGGACGGCGCGCAGCTGCTTCTTCGAGAGTTTCGCCTCGTTGATCGGCGCGAACAGCTCGTCGAAGAAGACGTGGTCGCGCGCGGTGAGCGTCAGGTCTGCGAGCAGCACCTCGGGCGCGGCCGGCAGGCTGGTCAGCCCTTGGCGCTCGGGCGGCACGTGTTGCGCGGCCGCGGGCGCCGGCTTGCAGTGCGCGGCGAGGACGCGGAGCAGTGCTTCGTCGCGGCGGTACCAGTCGGGCGGCGCGAGGACGCGGTAGCCTTTCGGCGGCAGATACGCAGCGAGCTGCTCGGGGGAGAGCGGCGCGTTGCGCGGGTCGCTGGCAGCGTCGAGGTGCGCGTGAACGGCGAAGCCAACGGTTTCGTCCGCGGCTTCGTCGGCAGCTCCGTCCGCGGCTCCGTCCGCGGCTCCGTCGGCGGCTCCGTCGGCGGCTC
>NW_020873735.1:759805-849328 GCF_001901225.1 Dermatophagoides pteronyssinus
CGGCGCTGCGCCGGCCGCGGGAGCGCGCGTGCGCGCGGGCGGCGCGAAACAGAAAGGCGCCGAATATTAAATGAAATTAGGATTTTTGAGTGTCTTTTAGCCACTGCGATCGGCGAAGCATGAATTTGGTCACGCTCTGGACAACTCGCGACGTGCACTGGGAGTTTCAGCAGGAAGGTTTGTCGCGCCTGTTCAGCAAAATCGGCCGCGTTCGCAGAGTCATCGCTTTTTTTTACGCGCCGAATCCGCTGCAGCCGCACTTGCCGATGGCGCTGATCGAGTTCGAGAACGAGTCGGACGAGCTCGAGGCGCTCTTCCAGTACAACAGCCGCGTCGTTGCAAACTTCGGCTTGTTGCGCGTCTGCATCACCACGCGCAAGTGCGCCGCGGCGTCTTTCGCGAAGATGTACAGCGAGTGCGCGCCGCAGCGCAACGCGCCGGAGCCACTGCCGACTGCGCCGCTGCGCGGCCTGCCGGACCTCGGCGGCGCGCGCAAGCAGCTGCTCTCCGCGGACGCCGACAGCGCGCCCGCGGGCTACGAGCTGTGCTGGATCATGAACGTCGACAGCGAGCTCTTCTACGTGCGGACCTTCGACTTCATCAAGCACTTCGTCGGCAGCGGCCAGTGCAATATTTACTACATCTTGGCGAAATGCGGCCGCGCGGTCAAAATTTCGTTCAAGAACAGCGCGCTGATGGCCGGCCGCGCGGGCGACCAGCTGCACTTGCAGCTGGTCAGCGCACAGAGCGCGCCGTTCTGGACTGCGGTCACTGCGATCATGGACTTGCTGACGTCCGTGTGTTCGCAGTACGTCGACTTTGCGCTCGCGAACGGCTTGCCGCTCGGCTCGATGCTCGGCTGCTCGCTGCATTTTTACTCGCGCCGCGTCGACAAGAGCAGCGGCAAGGAGACGATTTGCTACGAAGGCTACAAAGACCTCACGAAAAGCTGGAGCGAGACGATTTTGAAAGACGTGCCCCTGTCGAAGGAGCAGGTCTTCAAGTGAGTCGTGCGCAGTCCGCGCTATTTTTGAAGCCCGGCTGCTCAAGGCGCCGGAAGCGACTGGTGAACGTTCCGCAGAATATCTGTGAGCGCGGCCAAGTCGACTTTATTATTAGTTAGGCAAAATTGAAGAACAACTGGAGTTCCACTCGGTTGCAGTGCCCCGCTTAGTACAGCGAACTTGCACATTAAATATAGAGGGGTCGATATCGGCATTGATTTTTCGATCGGTTTTTTGAAATTTTTAGTCAGCAGGCATAATCGATCATAGCCCGGAACGCGGCGTTCCAGGTGCGCCGCGCCCCGGCGCGCGTCGCGTAGCTTCAGCAGCTCCAGCGCGGCGACGTAGCGTTCGTACAGCTGCTGCAGCACCGCGAGCGGCAGCGGCAGCGCGCGGTGGAAAGCCAGCACGAACCAGCGCGTCGCGCAGTTCGCGAAGACGCGGTAGCTCCAGAGGCGCGAGACGCGCGCCCGCGCGAACTCGCGCACGAGCACCGCGTCGCGGCGCGCCGTGAGCGGGTCCGGCTGCGCGGCGACGTGCGCGACGCAGAAGTCCGCGGCCGCCGCGAGCGTCTCGGGCGTCAGCGGCTGCCGCTGCGCGAGGTAGTCGCCCGCCAGCAGCGGGCCGCCGCGCAGCACGCGCGTCAAGGGCCGCGCCGCCTCCACGTCCGTCTCCGCATCTGAACCCGCGACCGGAACCGTTTCCGGGTCAGCAAGCGCTCCCGTATCCGAACCCGCGTCCGAATCGCCAAGCGCTTCCGCGTCCGGCTCGCGGTCGAAGTGCGCAATCAGCAGCGCGACGAACGCGGACCGCAAGTGTTCCGCCGCGGGGTGCAACACGAGATACTTCACGCACAAACAGCGCAGCAGCTCGACGCCCGGGCACAGGTAGAGCGAGGAGAGTAGGTAGGGGATCTGCGAGCTGTCGCGCACCGGCGTCGCGGCCGACTCGCGCGCGACGAGCGCGACGCCCAGCGGGTGCGCGGCGCCGCGCGCGCACAGCAGCAGCAGCGCGCGCTCGCCGAAGTCCGTGAAGCTCAGCAGCGCGTCCGGCGAAATGTGCCGCGCCTGCGCGTGCACCAGCGCAAAGACCTGCTGCAGCAAGCGCTCCCCGTCGCGCGAGAACTCGGCCAGCCGGTCGCGGTCCACCACGCGCAACTCCAGCGCCGGCGCGGGCGCCGCCGGCAGCGCCAGCGCGGCCAGCGGCGTCGGCCGCAAAAAGAGCAGCCGCTCGAGCCACTTCTCGAGCGGGTCGTGCGCTGCGTAGCGGATTGGCGTCTCGAGCGTGTGCCGCACCAGCTCGCGGCCCAGCAGCCGCAGCTCCTCGAGGTGCTGCCGCAGGTACAGTGCGCCGGTGCCCTCGTAGCCGCCCAGCGTCGTCGAGAGCAGGCAGGGCGCCTGCGGAAACCTGCAAATCAACTGCGCCAGCTGCGCGTGCGGAAACGCGCCGGCCTCGTCCACCGCCACGCACGAAACCGCCGCGCTATCGCGCGCAAGCAGTGCCTGCGGCGCGCAGTACTCGAGCAGCGCGCCCGGCCCCGCGCTCACCGCCACGCGGTGCACGAGCCGCACGCGCGCGCTGTGCCGCGTCTCCTCGCGCGGCGCCTCCTCAACGGTCACCACGAAGTCGACTTCCTCGCGCAGTCCCGCCGCCAGCAGCGCCTTCACGAAGAACTCGAACAGCGCCTGCACGTTCTGCGCGCGCGGCGCGGTCAGCGCGACGCGGAGCGGCCGCGCGCCCAGCGTCGCGCACAGCGCGAAGCAGAGCCCCAGCCCCGCGGACTTGCCGCGGCCGCGGCCCGCCGTGAGCAGGTGCGTCGCCGCACGCCCCGCGTCGAGCGCCTCGTACATGCGAAACACGAACCGCAGCTGGTCCAGCGTCTTGCACAGCGCCATCACCGCGTGCAGCTGCGGGCGGTCGCGGTAGCGCGCCACGTGCTCGCGCAGCGTCAGCTGCGCCGCCGCCGCCGCCGCCGCCTCCGCTGCGCCGCCGCGCGCCGCGACCCGCCGGTCGAGCTCCGCGAGCGCGCGGCCCGAGATGCGCACCAAGTTCAGCTCGCCGTCGAGCACCAAACAGTTGTAGCACTGCGCGAAGGAGCGCAGCGTGCGCCCGTAGTGCCGCGGCGCAGCCGCGAGCAGCGCGGCGTTCGATCGCGGCTCCGCGCGCGCCGGCGGACCGAACACGCGCTCCAGCTCTGCCACTGACTCGACGAGCAGCAGCACCAGCCCGCCGCCCGCAACCGTTTCGAGCGTCTGGCAGAGCAGGTTCGGCGTCAGCTGCGCCGCGTCCTGCAGCACCAGAAAGTCAAACGTCAGCCCCAGCAGCGACAAGTGGTCGCGGTAGCGGCAGTAGCGCACCGGCGTGCCCGCCTGAAACAGCCAAAATTCGTCGACAGCTTCGTCGCGCAGCTCGAGCTTCGCGCGCTTGCGCCGCAGCTGCTTCAGCTTCTTCAGCTTGTTCGCCGTAAACGGGAGCGCCTTTTCGTAGCACCAGCACACCGTCGGCTTGCGCCGCAGCCGCGCGCCCAGCACCGAGTGCAGAGACACGACGGTGAGCTTCGGGTCGCGCGCCGCGAGCACCAGCACCGAGCGGTGCGTCTGCTGCACGCTCAGTTCCAGGAGCTGCGAAAGGCGGTCGTCCACCTTTCGTCGCATGTCCGCCGCGAAGTTCCGTCGCTTACTGGATCTCCGGCAAAAGCTCCAACAAGCTTTTATATGAGATTGTGAAAAAAAGCAGATATTCGCGCAGCCGCTCGCCCGCGCTGTTCTCGCAGCTCTGCCGCCGCAGCCGGCACGCGCACTCCGCGTGCGCGTAAAACTGCGCCAGCTCCGGGTGCTCGAACTCCAGCTGCGCCGCGCGCGCCGCGCCGCGCGCCAGCCGCGCGCGCTTGCGCGACTGCGCCTCCGCCACGAAAGCCTTCGCGACGCACAGCACCGCGTCAAATGCGTAGAACGGCTGCTCCGCCGCCTCCGCAGCGCTGAGGTCCGTCAGGCCCAGCGTCCACTCGCGATCCTGCACGAGTTCGCGGTACAGCCGCTGCACCACGCTCGCCGGAAAGCCCGGCGGCAGTCGGCACGTCAGCAGCAGCGCCGTGCTGCGCGCGCGCAGCGCCTCTTGCAGCGGCGCGGCCGCCGCGCCGACACGCTCCAGCTGCTTCTGCAGCGTGCGCCACAGCACCTCGTACTGCGCCACGTTCAAGAAGGTGTGCACGCCGCACAACGTGCGGCTCGCCGCGTCCTCCGCGTCGAGGAACACCAAACAACCCAGGTTCTCCTGCTCGACCACCAGCTGCGCCACCTCCACCGCGCTCGCGCCGAGCGTGCGGCACCACGGCGCGACGAGCTGTCGCACCGCGAGCTCGTGCTCGCGCGCCGGCGCCGCGAGCACCAAGCTCACCTCGACCGCCTCCACGGCTTCCGCCGCGTCAGCCTCGCCCGTCGCGTCCGCCGCGTCTGCCGCGCCAGCCGCCGCTGGTGCTCCCGCACCGCTACTGGCTGCCTCGGCGCCGTCCATCTTGTCGCTCGTTTTAATTACCCAATTTTAGCTAGCCGTTTTGCGAGCCGCCACGCCCGGCACGATTCGCTGCTTCTGTAACATTAGTTGCGCGAAAAGTCTTCGTGCGTACCGGAAAATGTTGGCTGTCTTTTAACATTCGCCTTGCCCCGCATGCAACATCATGCCTAATTTCAATGACAAAAGCAAGCCTTCTTTACAGCCGTTGGACGATGGGTAAGTGCTACGCGAGCGCAGCCCATGCGCCGTTTCGCCACGTTTCGGCAAAACGGCGTTTGAGTGCCGCGCTCTCCCTTGTACACTACTTAGTGAAGTTTATCGCTCCTTAATTGCACAAAGGCACAAGCTTGTCGAAGTCATGAACCTATCGCAGCTAAAGCGCATCACAAACACCAGCTTCATCGAGCCCGAGCACAGCGACAAAACTCGCTACCGGCGCGCGATCGCGAAGCTGCGCGAAAGCGTCCGAGCAGATGTGCAACTCGGCCCCGCCTACGTGCACGTGTTGCTGCGCGACCCGTCGATGTGGATCCGAGACGACGTCGAAAAGGCGACCGACGAAGACTGGGAGTTCATCGAAGAGCTCGAGCGCCGCAAGCTGCGACAGGCGGGGCTCGCTGCGCCGCACGCGTTCGCGCCGCCGCACTTCGTGCACATGAAGCCGAAACTGCCGAATGTGCGCCAGAAGCCCGCACTCGCCGAAAAGGCCGTTTCGGTCAAGCCACTCCTCAAGTCGAAGTTCGAGTGGCACTCCATCCAATCCAATTAACTGGCAGCGCCGTCACGCGCGCGCCGCGCGAAACTCTTCCGAACACTTGAGCAAGTTATGCACCGCGATCGTCAAGAAGACGAGCCCCACGACCACGCGCAGCAACGAGTCGTTCGGAATTTTGCGCAACAACTCTCCGCACAGCATGGCCAGCGCTGTGCACAGCAAGAACCCAAGCATCGCGCCGGCGAACACTGCCACCGGCGCGTGCTGCGAAGCGAGCCCGATTAGCGCGAACTGTGACTTGTCGCCCATCTCCATGCACGCCACCGGACTCGCGACGGCCAAGAGCTTCAGCCAAAACCGCTTGGAACTCGGGTCGGCGCCGCACGTCTCGCTAACAGTTTCTTTTTTTCTCGTCCGCACCGACTCGACGACTCCCAGTATCGAGTCCGCGCCGAAGTAGCCGAACATCAAGCCGGCTGTCAGGTGCATCACGTAGCGCGGCACGTACCAGTTCGCCACCGCGGCGAAACAGATCGTTGCCGCCGAAAGCAACCCGAACGCGAGCATCGCGCCGCTCAGCGTCGCCGACCAGCCGGCGACGTGCGTGAACGCCGAGATCGCGAAGAACGTCTGCGTGCGCCGCCCGCGCACCTACCTTGTCCAGCAGCTCCGACAGGAGCACCACCGAGAACGCCGTGGCCGACTGCTTCAGAACGCCCGGCATGCTTCCACAGATTGCAGTGGCAGCGAACCTGCCAAGCGCACTCGATCGAAAACAGCAGTAAATTTACACAAATTAATTGCGCAGCCGCGCGCGGCGCGCGCGCCGGGAGGCCGCGGCACGCCTAGAACAGCCGGAAGACCTTGCGCGGGTTGCCGAAGATTTCCTTCGATTCCGCGCTGAGCACGTTGAAGCAGACCGTCTTCGCGAGCGGGCGGCACTCGCCGACCGTCACGACGTCGCCGACCTTCACGTCGAACGCCGGCGAGCAGTGCACAGACATGTTCGTGTAGCGCTTCTCGAACCGGTTGTACTTCGGCACGAAGTGCAGGTAGTGTCGGCGGATCACGATCGTGTTCTTCATCTTCTTGCTAATGACGAGCCCTTTCAGAATGCGCCCGCGAATGCTCACGTCGCCGGTGAACGGGCACTTCTTGTCGATGTAGGTGCCTTCGAACGCGGCGCGCGGAATCTTGAAGCCGAGCCCCGGGTTGCGCACCCAGCGCGGCTTGCGCCCGCCGGTCTTCACCAACTTCAGCGCCTGCTTCGAGTTGAGCGAAACGCTCTTCTGCTTGCGAAAAGCTCTCTCGTGCTGCCGTCGCGCGCCCGAGAACCTACCTGGAGTTCGAGCGCTTCAACGTGAACCATCGAAATTACGGAACAAATTAAATATTAAGGCAATAGACAAAAACATTTGCCGGGCGCTCGCGCCGCTTACACGATCGAAGGCGCGACCGACGAGATTTTCGGGTACAGGTCTGCGCACTCCTTCGCCACCGGTCCGGTGATCGCAGAGCCTTTCATCTCGCCCTTGTTGTTGACGATGACGCCAGCGTTGTCCTCGAAGTACACAAACAACCCTTCGGGGCGGCGAAACGGCCGGCGCTGGCGCACGATGACTGCCTGGTGCACTTTTTTGCGCAGCTCGGGCTTTCCCTTCTTGACGGTCGCGAGCACCATGTCGCCGATGGCAGCCTTCGGTAGCCGATTCAGCCGCGCGCCGGTGCCCATCACGGCCATGATGTACAGGTTCTTCGCGCCGGAGTTGTCGCAGCAGTTGACGATGGCGCCAACGTTGAGGCCGTAGCTGATGCGAATCTTCTGTCCGGTGACACCACCGCGCCCCCTCTTCATCGTGCGCTCGTTGTATTTTAATATTTAATTATTGTTGTGTCTAAACGAACGCAGCAAATACTCTCGCTCCCCGCGTTCAGCAGTCTCGTCAGCCATGAGCAGTCTCGCCTCCGACGTGAACCAAGAGCTGCTCAACAAGAAGCTCATCACCAAGCTTCCGCACTCGAAGATTGAGAAGCGCAAGCGCCGGCGTCGCGGCGAAACGTTCGGCATCTACATCTACAAAGTACTGCGGCAAGTGCAGCCGCACATCGGGCTCAGCAAGAAGTCGATGGCGATTATGAACAGCCTGATCGGCGACATCTTCGACCGGCTGGCCACCGAGGCCATCCGACTCGCGCAGTACAACAAGAAGCGCACGCTCAGCGCGCGCGAGATCCAGACGAGCGTGCGTCTGCAGTTCCCCGGCGAGCTCGGGAACCACGCGATCAACGAAGGCACGAAAGCGATCGAAAAGTACAAGGACGTCAACAAGTAGCGCGCTACATGTCGAACGGGTTGTGCTCGATCTCCGGCTGCACCGGAGACGCTATGAGCGCCTCTTTTTCGAGCTGCTCCTGGCTCTGCCGCTTCTGCAGCAGGTCCTGCAAAATGTGCTTGCGCTTGTAAAAGCCCTCTTCTTTGTACCACTTGACTGCGTGTAGAAACGTGCGGAACGTCGCGCCCAGCAGCACGAGGCCTTGGTGCGTCACCGCCAACGCCTCTTTCGTCACGAACGGCGGCTCGGCCGCCGCGGTCTTCAGTACGGTGTACAGCACGAAGCGCTCGACCGGCTGGCTGCCGGAGCAGCTCTTCGGGTCGAAGCTGACGAACCAGGCGGGCGTCCTCTTCTTGCCGCTTTGCAGCGGCGCGGCCTCGATGCGCTGCGCGACCTCCGCTTCCGCACAGAACTTTGCGTGCGTGATCACTTGGTCGCAGAAGTGCAGAAACGGGTAGCAGATCGTGCCGAAGATTTCTTCGTAACTCGAAAATTCGCGGTTCAGCACGCGGTAGCTCTTCTCGCTGCCCGCGCCCGTCTCGAGCACTTCGACGAAGCGCAGCCGCGGCGGCTTCGAGCTGATGCCAATGAACATCGTCACGTTGCGCGTCTTCGGGTTGACGCCCAGCACCACGCGCTGCGCGACGCTCGAGTACGGCGGCAGCAGCGCCAGCTTCGCGACGATCTGTCGGTGTGAGAGGCGGCTGATCAACGCGTCTTCGCGCAACTCGCCCGCCGCCGCGCCGCCCGCCGGCTTCCGGAGCACCGCGAAGCAGTTTCGCGCGAGCTGCTGCGAGAGGTTCTCGAGGAAATTGCTGCGCAGCTGGTGCGATTCGAAGAAGCTCGAGAGCGAGGCGGCTTTGACCGCCTCAAACACGCGCGACGGGTCCACGGTGACCACCAGCATCAGCGTGCGCAAATTCACGTCGCAGACGAACGCGACAAACGTGTCGCTCGCGAGTTCGCTGTCCTCCGTGTTGAGGCTCTGCGAGCCGCCGAGCAGCTCCACGCGCACCTCGCTGTTCAGCAGAAAGTAGCGGTCGCCGCAACAGCGCACGCAGACCTTGCTGCCGGGAAACAAGCAGTCCAGCGAGGGCAGCAGATGGATGTACGAGCGCAAGAACGAGAGGCCTGGCGAACGGTACGCGGCGCTGCCGAACGGAAACACCAACTCGCTCTTCAGCCGCTCGAGCAGCGGCAGCGCGCGCTCGACGCCCGTCTGCACGAGCATGTACGAGTACTGCTCGAGGTCCAGGTCGTCCAGAGTTTCCTTGTTGTCGAGAATCGTCTCGACGCGCTGCAGCAGCGGCGCGCGCGCGTCCTCGTTCTCGCACGCCTCGATGATCTCGAGCGCCTTCGGTGCCTCGAGCTCTGGGTGGATCAGGCACTCGCTCAAGTAGTCGTACGTCTCGCCCACCGCACCAAATCGACCCGGTCGGCAGAAGGAGACGATTTTCTCGTAAATCGGCGCCTGCGCGACCAGCTGCAGCGAACTCGGCTCGCCGCGCGCGTCGCGCAGCGCCTCGAACAGCCGCGCACCCGCCGCAGGGCCCAGGTCGTTCAAGTACTGCAAACAGTTCTTCAGGTACGGAAACTGCTCGAGTAGCGCAAGGTCTACGCCGCGCTTGTTGACGTACTTCACCAGCAACTGCTGTGCGGCGCGCCGCCGCACGGCCTCCGGCAGTGCCGCGGCGAACCGGTGCACCGGCACGCTCGCGAGCGCCTCGACGTCCAGCGCGCAGTACAGCGCAGGGTTCAGCACGTAGCGGATCGCGTGCACACCGAGCACCTCCACCGCCGACAAGCCCTCGAGCCCTTCGCGCGGCAGCCGTGCCTTCGCCGCCTCCAAGTAGCGCATGTCCAGCAACAGCACCTGCCACGCGAGCGCCTCGCCGCCGAGCTCCGCGGCGAAGTCCTGCAGCCGCGTGGACAGCTTCACGGAGCTGAAGTTCAGCAGCGGGACCACCACGATGTTCGGCCGCGTCTCCGGCGCGGCCAAGTAGTTCTTCAGAAACAGCGCTCCGCTCTCGCGCTGGTTCGGCGGCAGCGTTGCCGGGTCTTCGAGCAACACGTTCAAGCTCGCGCTAAACACGCCGTTTGCGCTCGACACCACCGCAATTGCGCGCGTCAGCGAAGTGTGGTTCGCGACGAACAGCACCGAGGGCGACGTCTGCGTCGGTAAGTCGCGCAGCAGCGCGAGCCGCGCGCTGATCTTGTCGGTCTGCGCGCTGTCGCCGCTCGCGATGCTCTGCAGCTCTGTCCCGAGCTTCTGCAGCAGCGGCGCGCTCAGTTGCTTGAACGCCAGGAACCGCGCGCGGAGCAGCCCCGTGCACTTCGGGTGCTGCTCCGGCACGTTCCAGTGTGCGCACGCGCGGCTCGGCGCGACCAAGAACTCCAGGTTCCGCGAGTACAGGTGACGCACCAGCCGGCGCGCGCGCTCGAGGTACTGCTGCAACAAGTCCGCCTTCAACTGCGGGAGCAGCTTGCGCTCGAGCGCGTGCGTCACCACTTCCGCCAAAAATTGGTGCCACAGCGTGCCGCTCGCGCCGACGCCCTCGAATAGCGCCTCGAGCACGTGCTCTGCCAACTCGGACACGAAGGCCGCGTCACTCGCCAGCGCCTCGCGCGCCTGCTCCACCGCCGCGGGCGGGACGTTGCTCAGCGCCTGCACCGCATCCAAAAACGCCTCGCGCTCTGCGCCGAGCAGCGGATGCAGCCATAGTTTCACCGCGTTCTGCGCGCCGCCGCTCGCCAAGCGCACGAAGTTCTGCGTTTTCAGGTGCAGAAAGTCGTCGACCAGCACGCGGCAGTACGCTTCCTCGAAGCTGTCTTGCGCGTAGCTGACGAGCGCGTGAAACACGCTCGGGACGCCTGCGCTCTTCTTCACTGCGACGAGGTCCGCCAGCCGGCAGAAGCTCAGGTTGCTGAGCACGTACTCGCTGGTGTCCTGCGCCATCATCCAGCGCACTTCGCGGCAGATGTGCACCGTCGTCGCCGCGACGTACTGCTCGAGCAGCTGTCGCACGGTGCTGCGCAGCGCAACGCTGCGCGCAAGTTCCTGCGCGCAGTAGTCCACCAGCAGCAGCCGCAGCTTGTCCTTGCGCACCTTCGAGCGCAACTCGCTGTCGCCATCCGCGAAGACGCGCGCGTACAAAAAGTCGTCGAGCGTTTGGCCGGTCAGCTCGTCGAACTGCGTCTCAGGCACGCGCAGCGCGTCCGCGCCAAACTGCGCTTCCTCGGCCGCGGCCGCCGGGTTCTGCAGCAGCCGCCGCTGCAACGCGAGCGCAGCTTTCGCGAACAAGCGCTGCGTCGGGAGTGTCTGCAGAAACGCGCGGAAGCTCTCCGCCTGCAGCAGGTCGTGGAAGAGCAGCGAACTGCTCAGCCCGCCGGCGTGCCGCGCTCTGCTCGGCTTCTTCAGCTTGCCGCTCGCGGCAGGCGCACTCGTCGCGGACGTATTCGTCGCGGACGCATTCGTCGCGGGCGGCGCGCCGACTGCCGCGACGGCGCCGCGCGAACTCTTCAGCTTGAGCACGTCGAGCAACTCGGGAATCGTTGCGCGCTCGAGCACCAGCTGCTCGGCGCTGCGCAGCGCCGCGTCTTGCTCGGCGCGCGCCACACTGCGCCGCACCGTGCACTCGACGAAGTACTGCGCAGCCAGCTCCGCAATGATGTACAGCAAGTTTTCGGTGAGTGGAGGGCAGAGCAGGTGCCCAAAGTGGTACACGATGAACGGCACGTCGTGTCGGTCCACCAGCCGCAGCTTCAGAAACCGCGTGACCGCGTCCTCCAGCACTTCCTCGATGCGCTGCTCGGGGCTGAAGAACACGTAGTTCGTCGCGTCCGCCTCGTTGGACGGCGAGGTGCCCGAGTTGCGGAAGACTTTGTCGAAGCGCGCGCGCTGCTTCTCTTCGTCGAACACCAGCGAGAGCGGGAACTCGAGGTAGTTGCCCTCGGCGACCTCGTAGCCGAGCACGAGCGCGTCGGCCTCGTAGCAGTCGGCGTCGAACTCGCGCAGCTTGCGGCAAACCCACCGCGCGTGCGCGCGCAGCGCCGCGGGCGACGCGTCGAACGCTTCGCTTCGCAGCAGCTCCGCCAGCCGCTCGCCTGGCTCCGGCGCCGCCGCCGGCGCGGCGCTCGCCACCGCCGCGCTCGAAGGTTCCGGCTCGACGCAGAAGCGCTGCCGCCCGCGCAAACAGTCAAACAACAGCGACAAATTTGCGCCGAAGAGCGCTTCGAGCGTTTGATTCACGCCGGCGCTCCACTCGCCGCTCGCCGGCGGCGCGGCTTCTAGCGCCGGCGCTTCCGGCCCGAGCGGCTCCTCGGCTTCGAACGGCTCGTCGGCGAATAGTGCCTCCTCGGTCTCGTCGCGCGCCTCCAGCGCGTTCACGACTTCCCAGTCCTCGGCCTCCAGCTCGATTTCGTCGAACAGGAACGACTGCGCCTCGATTTTTACTTCCTCGTGGTCGCTCATCTCACTCGGTTCCGCAGCGCTGCGAGAGCTGCGTCTACACAATGAGAAATTTTGCAAGCATTTTCGCATTTAATTAACGATCGCCTCCTGCGGCATGAAAAGAGAGAATCGGGGCGGCGCGCCTTTGCTCGGCCGGTTCAAGGGCAACGTGAAAATTGGACTCATCGGGCTGCCGAACGTCGGCAAATCCTCTACGTTTAACCTGCTGTCTAAGCAAAGCGTGCCGGCGGAGAACTACCCGTTCTGCACGATCAACCCCAACGAGGCGAAGGTCCACGTGCACGACGCGCGCTTCGACCATCTCTGCAAAATGTACCAGCCGAAAAGCCAAGTGCCGAGCAGCATGACCGTCGTCGACATCGCGGGGCTCGTGGAAGGCGCGCACAAGGGCGAAGGGCTCGGCAACGCGTTTTTGAGCCACATCCAGCGCGTAGACGCGCTTTTCCACGTCGTGCGCGCGTTCGACGCGGCCGACGTGACGCACGTCTGCGGCGACGTGTGCCCCGTGCGCGAGCTCGAAATCATCAGCAGCGAGCTGCGGTTCAAGGACCTCGAGAAGGCCAACGCGCTGAAGGCCGAGCTCGAGCGCGTGATCGCGCGCGGACAGGGCAAGAGCTTGAAGACGAACCTCGAGGTCATCGAGAAGGTCATCGAGCTGCTCGAGCAGAAGAAGTGGATCGCCAGCTACGACGATTGGTCCGCGCAGGACTGCGAAGTGCTCAACGAGCAGTGCTTCCTCACCGCGAAGCAGCTCGTCTACCTCGTCAACGTGTCCGAGCGCGACTTTCTGCGCAAGAAAAACAAGTACCTCCCGAAGATCGCTGAGTGGACGCAAAACAACCTGCCCGGCCCGGTGATTCCCTACAGCGTCGAGTACGAAGAGAAGCTGCTCACCGGCGCGCCCGACGCGACCACGCCCAGTCGCCTCAACGCCGTTATCTCCGCCGGCTACGCCGCGCTGAACCTCATCCACTTCTTCACCGTAGGCGCCGACGAAGTGCGCAGTTGGGATATTCGGCGCGGCATGAAAGCGCCGCAGGCTGCCGGCATGATCCACACAGACATGGAACGCGGCTTCATTTGCGCGGACGTTACGAAATACGAGGATCTCGTCGAGCAGGGCAGCGAGGCCGCGGCTAAGGCCGCGGGCAAGGTCGCCACGCGCGGCAGGACGTACACGGTCGAAGACGGAGACATTATGTTTTTCAAGTTTAATCCGAGCGGCGGAAAGAAGAAATAATTTCGAGAAATGGCGCGCGACGAGCCTGTGTCCGGCGCGCCACCCGCAAGCGACAGCCTCACACTCGTCATCAAAAACGAGGACTACACGCTCGGGAACGTGCTCCGCTTCTTTCTGAACCTGCAGCCGCAGCTCGAGTTAGCCGGCTGCACTATCCCGCACCCGAGCGTCAACGAGCTCAACTTCCGCGTGCAGGTCGCGCCAGGCAGCGACGTTCGCTGTGTGCTGCATGCCGCGCTCTCCGACGCGACACGCTACGTGCAGCACGTGGCCGACAAGTTCACAAACGCTCTCGAGCGCTTTGCCCACTGAGCGGCACAATTGATTTTAATTTTGCTTTTTAACTCGGATGCCGTACTGATCGCGCGCGCGCTACAGAGGCTTTCGCGATGATCGGCGCGCTGCTCATTTTTGCCGCGAGTCTCGGCGCCTTCTACTACTTCATCAGTTGCGGAGTCGCGCGCTCGCTGATCTTTCTCGCCAGTTTGATCGGCAAACACACCGGCTACTACGTTACCAGCGAGAACGCGCTGCGCTTCTCGAAACGGCTCGGTCCCGGCGCACAACTCGCCGTGCACTTCTCGCTACCACGCATCGAGAAACGCGCGCTGCGCGTCGAAGCCGTCCAGCTCACGCTGGTGCTCGACCACAACGCGCGCAGCGACGCGAAGACGGCGGCCGCCAAGTCGAGCGGGCTCCTACTCACCGCCGTGCAGCCCAAACACCTGTTTCAGCTCGAGCTGTTGAAACTGCTGTGGCGCTTCTCGCTGCTGCTGGTCGTCGAACACTTTGCTGCGACCGTGCAGGTCGTGCTCGACAAGGAGTTTCCGGACGCGGTCGGGCTCGGCGCCGGCGCGGCGCCGGCGCCGCCGCTGCCCGCCGCGCAGCGGCTCGACTACGCCTTCGCGCTCTCGGGCGCGACGCTGCTGCTCGCGGCCGACTACGCGTTCAGCGTCAAGCGCTGCGTCGCCCCTGCGAGCGGCGTGGAGACGCTCACGCTGCGCAACGTCAAGTTTTCGCGCTGCGCGGCGCCCGCGCAGGCCGCGAAGCTGCGGCTCGAGTCTGCGAGCGTAGTGCTCGAAGACAGCTGCCTCGCCAGCCTATGCGTCGTGGCGTCCTACTGGCGCTTCCGCTCGCGCAAACTCGCGAGCGCGTGCGCGACGCCCGAGCACCAGTCGAGCGAGTCCGTGTGCACCGACACGGAGCTCTTCGAGCTGCGCAGCTTTGCCGAGCCGCCGCGGCGCTCGCCCCTCAGCGGGCTACTGTCGCAGGCGCAGAAGCCGCTCGTGCGTCTGCCCTCGCTGCTGCAGTTCGTTTTCGGCCCGACCGCCGACGCCAGCGTCACCGTCAGCCTCGAGCTGCTGCACGCGCTCGAGCTACAGCTGCGGCTCACGCACCCTTCCGTCTGGAACCCCGCCGCCACCGCGACTGCGCAGCTGCGCGCAAGCGTCGGGCTCGGCGCGACGACCCTGCGCTTCCCCGCGCGCGAGACTTGCGCCGAGTGCCGCAACTGGGAAGCCGACCGCTTGCTCTGCGTCTTCGAAAGTCGCGTGCGCTTCCTGGAGGCCACGCAGAGGCTGGACGCCGGCGAAGCGCTGCCGCTTCTCTCAAGCGGCGCGTGCAGCGTCGAGTTTGCGCAGTACAAAGACCACCGATTTTTGGCCGTGCGTGACCAGCAGGAGCTTTCGCTTTTCTACGACTCGGAGCTCAGCGTCTCGCTGCTCGAGTGGCAAGCGACCCTGCAAAAATTCTACAAGCTCACAAAGTGCTTCGCGTACCCGAAATGCGAGCTCACGCGCCGCAGCGCGGAGACCGTCGAACTCTGTCTGCGCAACCAACGCGCCGAGTGCGACGCCACGCACGCCGCGCCGTTCGCGCCGGTGCCGCGCGTCTACGCGTTTCTGCTGGGCGTGCACAAGCACTGGGCCGCGTACATCAGCTCCAACAAGCTCGTCGTCGACGTGGAACTGAAAGCAGTCGACCTGTACTTCGCGAGCAACCGCCACCTTGGCCGCCGCGTCGAGCAGCTCGCTGCCGCGAAGCCCGGCACGCTCGGCGCTCTCGCGCGCTGGCTCGCCGGCGCGTCCCGCGACGCCGACACCGACAACGCCACCGACAACGGCACCGACAACGGCACCGACAACGGCACCGACAACGGCACCGACAACGGCACCGAAAACGGAACCGGCAACGGAACCGGCGACGGAACCGAAAACGGAACCGAAAACGGAACCGAAAACGGAACCGGCAACGGAACCGGCAACGGAACCGGCAACGGAACCGGCAACGGAACCGGCGACGCGGCCTTCCGCGTCCGCGTCAACAACTTTCTCTTCAACTACAGCTCCGCCGCCTCGCGGTACGTTTGCGTGGCGCAGGACGCTGCGATCTTCGACGCCGTCGCGCCCCCCGCCGTCGTGCCGCGCGCCACTGCGCCGGCAACCACGTCGCGCGCTCACCGCGAGCGCAGCTGCGCGTCGCAGTTGCTCCGCGCGGCCGCGCTTCGGAGAAAGACCAGCAACGCTCTGCAGTCGCCGCTGCTCGCGCTGCACGACGTCGCCTTTGCGCTGCCGCTCGACGGCACCGCCATGAAGCTCAGCATCCGCAACGCCGTCTGCCGCACGCTGCACGGCGACGCAACTGCCGTAGGCAAGACCGTGCTCGACGCGTACGTCGACAAGTGTCTCTGGCTGCTCAACTCGCTGCTCTTCGGCATCGCCAAAGTCTCCTGCTTCAAGCAGAGCTGCCTCGGCTACTTAAACTACACGCTGAAGCCGAACCCGTTCTCCTCCTGCTTCTTGTTGCACATCGGGAGCTTCCAGCTGAACTACAACTACGTGTCGATGCAACTGCTGAACTTCAAGATTTTCAAAGACGTCGTCTACAACGCCGCCTTCGTGTGTCTCAGCGAACTGACGCTGTTCCACTCGAAAACTGAGTCCGAACTCATCATGCTGAAAAACGTCATCTTTCGCTTCGCGGTAGTCTCGCACCGCGTCGAGACGACCGCGCTGCCGCAGCACGTGCCGCCGCACTCCCCGCCGCCGCTCCCCGGGCGCTCAGCTGTGCTGCCGCCGCTGCGCTTGAACGAAGCCTACCTCGACGCGCTCGCGCTGTACTCGCAAAACGTTTTCGCCGACGCCGCCGCCTGCTCGCCGCGGACTTCTGACTCGCTCTTCGAGCACCTGTTTCGCGAAGCCTGGTTCGACGCCTCGCACCTGCTGCTCCGCTTCTCGGCGCGGCTGCTGGAGGACCACACGCTTTTCCACTACTTCGAAGCGCTCTACGCCATTATCATGAACTTCGTCGGCACGGCTGAACTCAGCGCGAGCCTCGCCGCGTTGCACCGCAAGCGCCTCAGCAAGCTCACGACTTATCTGCTGGGCATCGGCGTGCGCGTGCCCGCGGTCGCACTGCTCTTTGTGAGCAGCGCGCCGCGCGCACCTCCGCAGCCGCTCTTCGTAGAGTACGGATTCAACTCCTCGGACGACGAGCTCTACGCGGACGCCGTCTGCGCGCCCCGCGCCGCAGAGGCGCCGGCGCGCGCGCAGTCGCGCGCGCAACGGGAAGACGAGCGAGACGCTGGCGCGTCGCTCAGCTTCAACGACCTGGACGCCGCCTCAGCGCTCGAAGCCGGCTCTGAGCCGCCATGCGCGCAAGACAGTGCGTTCCGCCTCGCGCTCGCCGACACCGTCTGCTGCGCACGCGACCGACGCCGGCTTTGCGCGGCCAACGACGGTTCCGGCACGCTCTGTGGAGAGTCTGTCCACGAGTCTTCGCAGAAAGTCTCTTACTACCTCAACGAAATGCTCAACTTGCTCTTCGGTTGCGAGGACTTTTTCAAGCCCAGTCTCGAACGCAAGCTGCGAAAGTCTGTCGACTCCTTCTTCGTAAACATGGACAGCGGCAAGCACGTTCCATGGCTCGAAGGCCTGGTGCACGGGGCGCGCGCGCCGCTCGCGAGCGCCGGCGCCGCGCGCGACGCGCAGACCTTCGCCTTTCCCGCGCACTTGCTGGTCGGCTTTTTCGCGGCGCTCCGCCGCGACGCGGCTGACGCTGCCGCGGCGCACAACTCGCTGCGGCTGCGCGACACGGTCGGTTGCGTCGAATGCTGGACGCCGCGCGCGCCGGAGGTCTTCGGCAGGTGCAGCCGAGTGGACCTCGCGGTGGGCGACGTCACGCTGCAGAGCGCCGACTTGGCCTGCACGGCTAGTCTGCGCGAAGCCTCCTCGGTCCTGAACTTGCTCTGTTTCGGAACGCGCACGTCGGTCGCAACAGTCACCGCGAACTTACGAGTGCTGCCGAGTTTGGACACGCTGCGCAGCGTTGCCGCCGGCGTCGCGAAACTGTCGCAGCTGATGCTCCGACTATCTGCTCAGGTCCCGAGCCCCTCGGAAGCTACACGCACTAGCGCGGTCCACGGCGCCGCTGCCGCGGCCTGCAACCCGGACGCCGCTGCTCGCGCGCGCGAGGCGCTCGCCGACGCTGCAGAACTCGACCTAGCCGCGCCCGATGTTCCGGGCCGCACCGCAGACGGCTCTGCGGCAGAGCCGGTCGCGGCGCAACCGGCCGCCGAAACGCTGCAACAGTCCCACTACTTCCAGGCGCGCGCCATTGAGCTGCAGGCGTACTCCATCAACGTCAAATGCGACGCGGGCCTTATCGCCGATATGAGGCTCGCTGGCGAGGCGCGCCAAATCAGCTTGAAGCTGCTGCCCTCGGTGAGCAGCCACATTGACTGCTACCGGTGGCTCAGTCTGGACAACATGACCACGGTGCAGCTCACCGAAAACAGCTGCGACGTCGAGCTGCACTCCGGGAATTGGAACACGCTGCTTCTCAACAACGTGGTCGTCGAGCGCCTGTTGGCGCTGCTCACGCTGATCCTCGAGCGCGACGGCGCGCATCTCGCGACCTGGCTGCGCGCCGGGCGCGACAAGTCCGACAACGCGGCCGACCTTCTGCTCGACTGTCCCGACGTGTTTGAACACGACGCAGCGTCCTGCGCGGAGCACTCGCTGCTCTACGGCGGCGGCGTCGCGGACGCGGCCGTCGACGCCGGCGAGGCCGCGGTGGCCAGCTCGGAGATGGCTACAGACTCGACTGCCGCGTCTCTCCCATTCTCGTTCGCGCTCAAGCGCTGCGCGTCCACGAGCGAAGCTTACCGGTCGCGTCCGCAGCGCGACTCTCTCGAGTCGTCGAGCGAGCCGAGTCGTTGCGCGGCAGCCGTCGCGTACCACCTTGAGCTGAACAGCTTGTTGCTGCAGTTCTCGAACTCGATCTTGCTCTCCTGCACGCGCCTTGCGCTCAGCAGCGAACGCATCGTCTTGGAGGATGTGCAGGGCGCGGAGTTCTCGGACGCGGGCGCCGCAGCGGCGCTGCTCGAGCTCGACTCGCTGGTCGTGCGCCGCGCACAGGAGCGCGAGCCGTTTCTGTTCGACGAGATCACCGCTGGCAAGCTGACGCTGAGTCTGGCCGCGCTGCAGCTCGAGCGCAGTCTGCGCGCAGCGTACTGCGGCCTGTGCTACAACCTCAACGTGTGGCGCTACTGCCTCAAGCGCTTTTCGCCGGCGCCGGCGCGCAGCGCGGCCGCGACTTCCCCGCTGCTGTCGCGCTCCGTGGCGCTGACGGACGTTGCGCTGGTCGCGTCCAACCGGTGCTTCGACTACCGCGAACACGCCGCGGCCGCAACGCCCGCGGCGCGTCTCCTGTGCCGCGCGGCGCAGCAGCGGCTCGACGGCCACGCCGCCATCCCGCTGTGCGCAGTGAACGCGCCGCGGAAAGCGCGCCACCTCTACGCGCTCGATTGCCTAGACCTCGAAGCCGCACGCGGCGCTGCGCCGCTGCGCAGTCCCGCGTATGCGCGCTTTGCGCCGGCCAACGCGCTGATGGTCTTTCTGTCGCGGCCGACGGGGCGGGCCGCAGCTCCTGCGGCGCAGCTCAAGCTTTGCGTCTGCGCGCCGCTCATCGAACTGCGCTGCTACGCGGCCAGCGAGGACCTCGCCGCGCATTTGGAGCTTGCGCAAAACGCGCAAATGTTCCATCACGCGCTGCTGCTCGCGAAGCTCGCCAACATCACGACGGTCGAGGCCGAGCTGTTTCTGTACGTCAAACAGAACCGCGTGCTGCACAGCGTCGTGCACCTCGGCTCCGGCCACTTGAAGAGCTTGCGCCACAACTACGTGAGCGTCTCGAACCTGGCGGTCCGCTGCTACCAGAACGAAGCCTACGCAATCAAGGCGCTCAGCGCCTCGCTCGCCGCGCTCGGCGCGATCTTCAGCGAGGTGAAGTGTTTGCGCAGACCCTACGGCCTGTGCGAGCCGACAGCGCTCTGCCGCCCGGCGCAGCCGGGCAGCGCGAACAACTACGCGGTGCTGAAGATGCAGCCGGCGGTAGACACCGTTTCGGTCGACCGCGGACACTTACTGTTTTTAATGGACAACGACGTCGTGCTGCTGTTCGCGACGCTGCGCGACTTCGGCTACAAGCGCAAGACGCTCAGCAACTCGCGCGCGCTGCTGAAGATCGTTCTGCGGCAGCTCTCCGCGATGACCTCTTCGGCGTTCATTCGGCCGAGCCAGCCGGAGAACGCGCAGTACTTGGTGCCGGTGTTCACGCGCATGGTCGAGCAGCAAACGGTGCTACGCAGCCTGCGGCCGACGCGCGTCACGAAGAGCGAGCCGACCATGTTTCTGCTGCTAGAACTCGTGTACGAGCACCGGCTGCCGGGCAGCAGTCCGCGGCCGAACCACGAGGGCAACATCTTCACCCGCTTTCTGGGCAACAAGAACCTGCGGAAGCGCGTGGTCGCGGCGAACCCACTGTTCCGCCACTACATCGACGAAAACAAGATTGCTTTCTACTTCACGGCGCGACTGAACGTCACGCCCCTCGCGCTGAACCTGCAGCAGAAGTACATCGAACTGCTGCGGCGCTTCGTCACCGAGCGCGCCGCGGGCTCGAACGCCGAGCACTGCCGCCTCGCAGACGAGAGCCTGCGCCGCGCCAGCGACGTCGGCTCACCGCTCAGCGGCAGCGCGTCGTCCGCGGCACGCTTCGGCGACAGCGCGTTCCGCACGCCGATGCGCTCCAGCTTTAATTCTGCGCTTGCGCGGCTCGGCAACGTCAGCGCCGCGGAGACCGCGCCGCTGCACGACACGTCGCGCGAGCCGGCGCTGACGGCCAACACCTCGCAGCACTCGCTCTCGTCCGTCAGCGAGCTAGCCGGAACGTTCACGCAGTACCGCTTCAGCCGCTTCGCAGACCGCCTGCGGCTGAGCTTCAGCACGAACTCCGCAGTGGCGAGCAAGCCGCTCGGCTTCGACGCCGCGGACGCGCAGCACTGCGGCGCGGAGCTGCTCTTGCTCGAAGTGGACGCCACGACGCTCTTGCGCGACGCGCTCGCGGCGCGCGACCCGCTCGCGCTGCCGCGCACCGCGCTGGACGCGCCGGAGCCTGGCGACCACAGCGCGAAACGCTGTCGGCAGGACGCGCCGCCCTCCGAGGGCGGCTCGCTCGCGGCTTCGCCGGACGCGTGGAAAGCCGCGAACAGCAAGAAGCGCAAACAGTTCGCGGCGTCTGCGCGCTGCGGCAAGAGCGTCGTCGTCGAGAACTTCATCATCAACGCGTTCAAACTGAACTTGACGTACCTGGGCATCATCAACTTGCGACAGACGATCCTCGAGTTCGACATCACAGTGCTCGAGAACTTGCGCGGCGCGAATTTGCCCGACGTGCTGCGGCACGTCATTTGGAGCCTCGCGACGATGACGATCGGCAAAACCATCCGCAAAAAAATTAGCAAAGTGCTGCCGCGCAGCAAGGGCCGCAAGCGCCGCACGATCAAGAACGTGCTCGCGAAGAAGGTGCGCATCGGGCTGCTCAGCGAGAAGTACGAAACTGTCGAGTCCGTCATCGAAGAGCTCATCAAGTCGTGACCCGCGACAGCCTTTTCGGTCCGCCGCGTGGACCGCTCGGCGGCGCGCAAACGAGCCTTTCGCTTCTAGCCTATGTGCTATGATCAGTTTGATTTAAAAAGTTCTAAGTCATTTAACCATGACTTGTTGCCCACAGGGCAATCATGAGTTAACTGATCTTTCTTTTGAATGGGCTGAGAAACCAGGTTTCTCGGCTCGCGGGTTGCGCTTGATTTCACTCCTCTCGCAGCGGCCCATAAAGGTTTTCGGACCTGCAATTTTTCGCGTAACTGCACAACCGCGCAAGCGTTTTCACACTCTTATCGCACCGCAGTCGTGCTGCGCCGCGCAGTCGCCGAACTTTAAGCAGATGTGGATTGTAAGCAGTTACGGAGTGTGGGCGGCGACTCGCAGGCTAGCGTGCTAGCCGCCGGAGCCGCCGCCGTCGGTGTGCCAAAGTTCAGGAAGTCGGCTGCCGAGCGCGGCAGTCGCTGCTTTACAGTGGCGTTTGCGGAGAAAAAATGACGGCGAGACAATAACGAGCGCTTAATTATTTCCTGTAATTTGCGACTAATGGCGTTATCTTTGTCCGCTCCCATCGAGTTCAAAGGCGTCCTCCGAGGGCACAGCAAATGGGTCACGAGCGTCGACGTGTCGCCCGTCGTCTCGAAGGACGGGGCCTACCAGATCGTCACGAGCTCGCGCGACGGACGCGTCATCCAGTGGAACGTGCTGCCCGAGGCTTCTGATGCCAACGCCGGCGCGGCCGGCGTCGCCGTCAAGTCCTATTCGAAGCACAACGGAACCATCAACCAGTGCGTGCTCTGCAAAGACGGCGCGTTCATGCTAACGGCGTGCGACGACAAGACGGTGAACATCTGGAGTCTCGAGAAACAGCAGTTCTACAAGCGGCTGGTCGGCCACACGAAGAACGTCACCGGCGTCGCAGTCTCGCCGAACACGAAGTTCATTGTCACGTGTTCGCTCGACAAAACGGTGCGCTTGTGGAACACCATGGGCGAGGAGCGCTTCTGTTTCCGCCCCAAGGGCACCGAGGAGGCGATCACCTGCATTGTCTTCAGCCAGGAAGAGAAGCGCAACCTCATCATCGCGGGCTGCGCCGACGGCAGCATCAAAATCTGGTCGCTCGACGACATTGTGCAGCTGCACTCGCTGCATGGACACACCGGCACGATCAACGCCATCGCGCTCTCGCCCGACGGCTCGCTGATCGCCTCCGGCGGCAGCGACGGGCGCATCCAGCTGTGGGACCTCACCGAGTGCAGCCACGTCTACACGATCGACGTCGGCAGCCCGGTCCAGTCCGTCTGCTTCTCGCCGGCGAACTACTGGATCAGCGTCGCGACCGAGACCGGCATCCGCATCGTGCACTTGGAGAAAAAAGTGAACTTCAGCTACATCCGCATCGTCGGCGACCAGCGCCCCGACAACAACGAGGCGCAAATCCAGGAATGCCGCCGCAAAAAAAACACCGAACCCGCCATCCTCGGCACCGTCATGCTACGCCAGAAACCCAGCAAACATTTGCCCTGGATCACTTCGCTCAACTGGTCGCACGACGGCACTTACTTGTTCGCCGGCTCCAGCGACTCGAACGTGTACGTCTTCGGCGTGCGCCCCGAAGCGGTCTACTAAGCGCTAATATTTGTAACACACGGTGTATGACTTCATAGGGTTGCATGCTTCGCAATGGCACGCCACCACGGCGCTTTCGACCTCGCCGTTCGCGCAGCGCTTCGTCGCACGCGCCGAGCGCCCCCACGCGCTCCCCAACTTCTTGTTGCTGCTGAACAGCACTTTGCACTGGCTGCCCAGCGGGTAAAAGCTCATCACGGGCACCGTCTCGCCGAGCCCCAGCTGCGCCGCCACCGGCGGCAACTCGCCGCAGCATCCGCTGCAACCCGCCGACGGCTGCGCGCCCGCGTATTTGCCGCGCAGGTTCAGCGGCGCGCCGCCGCAGCAGCGCTGGGCGGCCGGCGGCTGCGCGCTCTCGCGCGAATCGCCGCCCAAACGCGCGTTGCTGCATCCCGCCACGCACGCCGCGAAGTGCCCGCTCGCGCCCGCGCAACGCGCGCCGCGACTGCAACAGCTTTCCGCGCACGGGGCGCTCTCCCTCGCGCGTCCGTGCTCGCGCCCGCGAGACGCGCTGCAGGTTGTGCAACGCGCGCAACCCCCAGGCGCGAACTCCGAGCGAGCTGCAGCCCGCTGCTGGCTCACGTTGACCACGGCCGTTTTCCCCGCACCCGGACCGCAGCGCGCCGCCGTTGGCGCAGCCGCGCAGTCACTCGCGGAATTTGCGCGCGCGAGCTCGGGCTCAGCGCTGAGCGCCGCGCCGCACTCGTCAGCTGCGTGTCCGCGTCGCTCTTCGCGGCACTCTTCGCGGCGCTCTTCGCGGCGATCTTCCCCTGACTGATCTGCGTTCTCGTGAGTCGCGCGCTCCACTGGGCGGTCTTTCGCGCTGCGACGGGTCTTAGACGGTTGTTTCGCGCCGACGTTGCCCTGCACGCTCTTCATCGGCACGTGGATCACGGCGCCGCTCAGGTCGAACCGCGAGTCCAAGCCCAATGACTCCGCAAGCAACTCATAGAGCCGCGCCTTCGCTTCGTCCATCTCAGTTCGGGGCTGCGACTCCGAGTCGCTGTCGCCCTCGGAGCCCGGCCGCGGAAGCGACGCCGCGTCGCCGCGCGAATTTCGCGGCAACGCAGAGGCCAGCGACTGTTTCACGCTGTTCAAGCCACTCGAAAACGACCGACGCACCGACTTGATGTGCTCCGGCAAGTCGCGCATGACTTCGGTCGCGCCGCTGTTCAGCTGGTCGAATCCGTCCTTCGTTTTACAAAGTGCCGTGTATATCGGCAACTCGTTCTTTTTCGCCTTCGCCGCGCCGCTCTGCACGTAGCCCGCGCCGCGCGCAAGCTCACCGCGGTGCGCAGCGCAAACATGTTGGCTGCAGTGCTGATTCATTCTACAGAACAAGGCTCATTTATGAACATGCAAGGTGCAGACGCCCTCGGCGGCGGAAATAGCATGAGCACTTCCGCGGCCGCCGCCTGCGGCGGCCAAGCGCTGCGCGGCGCGTCGCAGCGCGGCGAGCTCTTGCGGCAGCGCCGCCTCGCTTGCCAACTCTGGAATGCGCTGCAACTCCTCGACGGCGCGCTCCGCGAACGCGGCGCTCAGCCGCTCTCGGTCCTGCAGCGTCCACGCCGAGTAGAGCTGCTGCAAGTCGCTGAGCTTCGCGGAAACGTACCTCACCAGCTCTTTCGGCGCCACCGGCAAGTGCTCGAAGATCTGCAAAAAACTCAGCGACGCGTTCGCCTCTCCGCTCTCCAAACCATGCGCGAACTGTGCTAACATCGCAGTCTCGCGGCTCGGCTGCGGTGCGCGCAGCACGCCGTGCAGCGCCTTGTCAGCGACGCGCACCGCCTCGCAACAAAGCACGCCGCTCGCCAGCTCAAAGTTGCGCTGCTCCTCGCGCGATACGAGCGACTCGGAAAAGCTCAGCAACACATTTTGCACCACGAGCGGCAGTTGCTCCGCAGCCTCGACGTTGAAGCTCAGCACAGAGTAGCTGCGGTTTGCGCCGCTGAAGCTCGAGTACGCGGAAACCGCGAAGTTTTTCTCACCCACCGACACCACGACGGGCAGGCTCACGCGCGTTTCCGGGCTCGCGAAAGCGGACACATACGCGACGTCAAAGTTTACGGCGGGCACGCACTGCGCGCCCAGCTCGAGCAGCACAAAGTACTTCTCGGGGCACATGCAGAGCTTTATCACCAGCGTTTTGAAGTTCTGCATCTGGCTGGCGTTCTTCTCGTCGTCGCCCGGCACGTAGCGAAGTAGCGAACGCGGCGGAAGCAACGCGCGCTGGAACAACGTAGCGCCGCGAGCGGGCAGCGCCACACCGCGAGTCGGCAGCGCCACGCGCGCAAACCCCGGCTCCAAAAGAGACGCGCTTTCGCTGCGCAATCCGCGGCCCGCAGAGCGGCAGGACACCGCGCGCTTCGACTCTTCGGCGCTCAAAGCATGTTCCAGCGTCGGCTCGCGCTGGCTGCCTAGCGTCTCCGCAAACAGTCGCGTGAGCTCCGAAACACTCGAAAACGGCACTGCGCTCCCGCGCGTCACAATTTCCGAGAACAAATGTTCCGACAGTTTCGCGCTCGGCTCCACAATGCCATCCAGTAACTGCTCCTGCTCCAGCGCGCTAAGGTTCTGCAGCCGCGCCTCGAGCTTCTGCTTCGTAGTACTCGCTATTCCGACACCCTCGCAGAAAGCGAAGCGCTTTTCGCTACAACTCAACAGTCGCACTACGATGTTCGTCGCGGTCGCCGCGTCCGACATGACGCTAAAGCGCAGGTCGAGATCCTGCCTCGCGCAGTTCTGCAGCACGAACACGCTAGGCGACGAGCGGTTCTCCGAACGCCGCCACAAATAAACCACCGCGAACTTTTCGCCGTCCAGCATCTCGGCTATGCAGCGCACCTGCTTGCTCGAACTCAAGAACGCTTCGTCATCAGCCGACAAACTGGTGGCAAACAGGTCCACTGCGCCGCCGCCTCGCAGCTCTGCCTCCGTCGGTGACGCCAACCCGCTCGCCGGCGCCACGCACTCATACACGCAGTAGAAGAACCGGTGGCGCGAATACGCGTCAACGCTCCAGGCCGACGCGGAAAACGCGTCGAGCTGCACGGCCACGGGCTTCGAGATCACGCAGCCCACGAGGTCCAACGCCTCGTAGACCTTCAAATTGGCCGCGAAGCTTTTGCCCGTCAAGTTCACGACGCGAATCGTCACGCGACTCGTAGCCTCGCCGGCGGGACGCGCCGCGGCTGCGCCTAACCGCGCAAAGGACTTCGGCGCGCTGTTGAACCGCGCAGAACTCAGCACTTGCGTGCAAAGCGCGTCGTAGATCAGTTTGCTGCACGACTCCGGCAGCTGCCGCAAGGCCCCCACGCCGCGCGCGTCACACGGGTCTTCTTCGACCGCCAGCAACTTTCCCTCTTCTCTGCGAATCTCCTCGTTGAAAAACGACATGATGCTCAGCAGCGAGTTCTTCTGCGCCGCCGACGTCGCGGACGCGCGCTCGAACTGCGACAACGCACACGCAAGCTTCTGCTGGTAAAACAACGCCTCGCTGAACCAAAACTCGCGCATTTCGCGGATCAGCGGCTTCCCAAAAGCAGTCTCGAAAAAGATCACCGACACCGTAGCATCCTCTACGGCGTACTTTGCACTCAGCACGTTCAGCGGCGCTTCGACGCTGACGGCGAAGGCGTTGTTCCGCAACCGAAACTGGACGCTCACGCGGTGCAATTCGCCGCGCAGCTGCGCGCCGTACGTGAACTCAAGACTCCACGCGTCCGGGTGCTGCGCCGCGCGCAGGCGCAGCAGCGACCGGTGCTGCACGCCGACCTCTAGACGCTCAGGAAATGCGACGGCGTGTCCCGCGTTTCGCGCATCCAAAAATTCGCAAAACAGGTCGCACGAACAACTGTTTATCTGATCAATGCGGATAGTCTGAAAGCCATCATGCATGTTCGCACGTAGCTCGGCCCATTAATCAGCTCGCGGTCCGTTCACCGAGCTGACAGCCATCGTGTGCGCGAAAAAGCCCGTCGGAAAATATTTGTCGCCGCAAAATACGAGCGAACACAGCGCATATTCGTTAATATGAATTCAGCGTCAGAGCTTCTTCGCTGAGCTTCTTAAGTAGCGCGGCAAAGTGCTTGTCTATCTGCTCTTTCGTCCAGCTGGGCTCAATAAACTTCATGCGCCCGATGTTTAAAATCGTCTCGTGCATCGCGGCCTTGACCAACTGCATGGTCGCAGCGCCTGGCTTGTTCGAGTCGTGCAAAAAGCCCAGCACGGTCTTGTAGAACGCCGCAATCAGCCGCATCATGTTCAGCGTCTTCGGCAGCGGGCAGTTGTAGTCGTAGTCCGAGAACGCGTTTTGCTGCAGAAAGTCCTCGCGAATCATTTTCGAAACGTCGAGAATCAGCTTCTGGTCTTCGCTCAACGAGTCGCGGCCGACTAGCTGCACAATTTCTTGCAGCTCGACTTCCTTCTGCAGCAGGTCGCAAAACAGTCGCTGGTTGCTGACGAAGGTCCCGTCGATCTTCGCAAAGAAAGGCGCGAGCGAGTCGACGTACTTCGAGTAACTTTTCGTCCAGTTCACCGACGGGAAGTGCTTGCGCTGCGCCAGCTTCTTGTCGAGGCCCCAGAAAACTTGCACGATGTTCATCGTGCTCACCGTGACCGGGTCGCTAAAGTCGCCAGCCGGCGGCGAGACGGCGCCGATCACCGTAATCGAGCCGGTACGCTCCGGCGCGCCAAAGCAGCGCGACTTGCCTGCCCGCTCGTAGAACGTCGCGAGCCGGCCACCCAGGTACGCCGGGTAGCCGCTGTCCGCCGGCATCTCGCCGAGCCGGCCGCTGATCTCGCGCAGCGCCTCTGCCCAGCGCGACGTGCTGTCTGCGAGCATCGTCACATTCAGCCCCATGTCTCGGAAGTACTCGCTGATCGTGATCCCCGTGTAGATCGAAGCCTCGCGAGCGGCAACCGGCATGTTGCTCGTGTTCGCGATCAGCACGGTGCGCAGCATCACGTTGACCTCCTCGCCGTCGTGTTTCGTCATCAATTCCGGAAACTCAGTGAGCACTTCGGCCATCTCGTTCCCGCGCTCGCCGCAACCAACGTACACCACAATGTCGGTGTTCGAGTACTTGCTCACCGCCTGCGAGACGCACGTCTTCCCGCAGCCGAACGCACCCGGAATGCCGCACGTGCCGCCCAGCGCAGCGGGGAACAGCGAGTCGAGCACGCGCTGCCCAGTGATCAGCGACTCCGTCGGTTGCAGCTTCTGCACCACCGGGCGCGGCTTCCGCACGGGCCACACCTGATACCCTTTCACCGCTACAGACTTTTTGTCTGTTTCAATCTCGGCGAACACCGTTTCGATGTTGTAGCTGCCTTCCTGCAGCAGAAACTTCAGCTTGCCCTTTACGCCGTACGGCACCGTTATCAGGTGCTTCGAGAGCACGCTGTTTTCAAAGCAAGAGCCCAGCACGTCGCCACTCGCGACTTCGCGCCCGAGCTGCGCGCCCGCCGACGGCGCCCATTTGTACAGCGCTTCGCGATCCAGAATGTTTATCGAAATACCGCGAGGAATGAACACGCTCTTCGTTTGCCGCTTGATCTGCTCCAGCGGCCGCTGAATGCCGTCGAAGATACTTCCGAGCAGTCCGGGGCCGAGCTCCGCGGACAGCGGGCGGCCCGTCGGCTTCACTGGCTCGAAGGCTTTCAGCCCACTAGTCTCTTCGTACACCTGAATGTAAGCCCGGTCGTTCTCCAAGCGAATTATTTCACCAATCAATTCGGCGAACCCGACCTTCACAATTTCGTACATCGTGCAGCCCGTCATGTTGCTCGCCACAATAACTGTTTCAACCCCGCAGCAACTTACGCGGCCCGGAAATTTTGACGATCAAACCGGTTTCCGAATGCATGCCGACCCGATCTACGCACTGCTATTTTGCAGAGTTCACTAAATATTATAAATCAAAATCAGTTTTCCTGGATTTCACAGCATTTCTGAGCTTTCGCGCTTTCGCACCGCGATCGGTCCGGCTGCGAACTACGCTCCGGCACAGCAGCGATGTCGCTAACGCTCGAGGGCCGCCTCGCAGTCAGCTTCTCGTTTCCGCCGCCAGCTTCTGCTCAGCTGTGTCTGCTCGGAAACCGTGCGCAATTCGCAGCGCTCTGCGCGCGGCGCAACCTGCTCGACGCTTACGATTTTCTGCACGACTCTTGCAAGACTGAGGTGGGCGGTGCCGCCGCAAAGTGCTTAGTGTGCGTACCTGCGTTATTCGCGAACAGCTCCGCAGCCGAAGAGTCTGCGACGCAGACAGTCGATCCCAACGAATGCATTTCGCTGCGCATCGCCGGCACGCACAACGTGCTGTACGTAGACTACAACTACGCGCACTACGGACTCGACGCCGTCGTTTGGCGGCTCGTGCTTGCAGTAGACCCACAGTTAACGCTGTACACGGTGGAGAAGCGGCTGCTGCCAGCTTTCGCACAGAAAACTTTTTTTTACTGCGCGGTTTGCCCCAATATGCACTTGATGAAGCGGTGGCAAACCGGACTGCAGGAAGCGTTCGTTTTGCAAGACAACTCGGCGTTTGACTACTGCAGCGAATACACCGTTTCGCAACGCCACAACGCCGAAGCCGCGGAGAGATTCGTTCTCTGGCTGCACTCAGTGCTTCCACACGGGAACGCGTTGGTGGTCATGCCGGCCAAGCAGTTTCTCGAGCTGTCGGTCGCGCTCGCGCCGCTGCTGCAGGCGCTCACTAGCGAGGTCATCTTCTACGCCGAGCCGCAGTTTACGCAGGACTTGACGCAACTGGAGAGCTTGGCTCACTTGACGCGCGATCTCGGGCTGTGTCCGGACACGAATGCGCCAGGCAGCGCGCCGAACTACGAAGCGCTGTTGCTCAAGCCCAACGTTCACGCGTCTGACAAAATCGAACTGTGCTGCGTTGCCGCGCAGCGCTCGAGCAGGTTTGCACTGTTTGTCATCAAGGACTACGCGGACGTCGCCGCAGAGCTGTCCAGCAAACACAGCTTCGAAAACAGGGCGCGCTTGAGCGAACTCGACACCGTAACAAGCAAATCGCTCTCGACAGCCAGATCTCTCTCCAGCCTCGAAGCAGTCGCACTCGCCGAACCACAGACCCCGAGCTACGCAGCGAGTTTGGTTGCACAGCTGCGCATTAACTTCCACGCGCACCTGCACGCCGGAAAACCCACTGGACAAATCAAAAGCATCGTTCAAAACTCATTCTCACTCAATCTGTTTTTCGAAACGAACGTAGGCTGGCCCGCCGCGCTTCCAAACGGCGCGCCGCTTTCAATCTACGCGCCAAACGGCTCGCCGAGTATCATAGTCCCGAAATGCGATTCCAGTTCAATGCAGATTTCGGAGCAGTCGCAAACAGCCGGCTCTTATCGAACAGAGCCGCAAACTGAGCGCGCGAAAGTGGTCTACCTAACGCTCAACGACATGCTCGAAGTCGTGTGCTTGCAGGAACCGCAAGACAGCGTCCACTCGTGGGAATCTTGCGGCGGGCTTGTCCAGACGATTAATGAAATTCTTTAGTAATATTATTTGACGGCGCCGAAGCGCTAGTTGAGACTAGGCGCTGCACAGGCGGCAAATAGAGGGCTAATGTTTGATCGGCAAACGAACGACCCTGAACAGGCGTTTGCTGCGCTTTTGCGCAGTGCAAACTTGAGTGACGAGCGTCTCCGATGCGTCGCTGCGCTGAAAGACGATTACTGCAACCTGAACTCTGTCTCCGCTGAACTGCAGCCACACTCGCAAGACGCAGAGCTCGCCGACGCGCTGCAAACCGCTCGAGTGCCGCCGCAGCTCGCGCCCGCTGTTCCGTTGTTGTACAGCATTTTGCAACTCGTACGTTTAACCACCGCCAGTTTTGAGTTCTGGATACGAAGCAAGCAAGCACGTCAAAGACTGGAGCCTGCGCTTGCTTTTCGCAGTTTGCGAGTTTTTCGATGCGTTTACTTCGCACTCAGAGCACACTGCAGACTATTTATTGCGAGATTCTCACAATGCGACGCATTCAGCCTCTGTTGAGAACTGTGCGCTGCGGTTTTTGCAGACGGGTTACACTCTGGTTTTTCTGTTTCACTCCGTGTTCACTTGCTTTGACTGGAACGCTTCGGCCGTTCACAGCTTGCTCTTCCAGCTGCTGCGGATCAGCAGTCTTTCCGTCTTGCGAAACGAAGTTCGTAAAGTGCTGCAGCCCAGCTTAATTAAGTACGTTTTGCTGCCTCGCAACCAAGGCGCCGCCTTCTGCGGCTGCGCGAACGCGCTGCGCGAGTGCGTACTAGCGAACGGCAGCTGGCCGGCGGTTTACAGACTGCTGCGCGCCGAAAGACTAGTCGAACCGCTACTCGCGGCGCTGCTTCCCGAGGTTCTTGCGGTCGACAGCAGTTTCACGCTGGTCGACGAACTCATCGCCTCGTTGAGTGACGCTCTTTGTGCTGCAGATCTGAACACGGAAAAGAGCAGCGGAATTCCCGACAGGATTATGTTCATCTCCGCGCTCGGTTGCGCAACCAACCTGCAAATTAAAGAGCAAACCATGCGGCATGTCACCGAAGACGCTGCACTGGCTGAGTTCGCCGAATTTGTCAAGGCGAGATTCTTGTTCGTCAAGCATCTCGACTCGCAGTTCACTGCGGCGGTCGAAATGCAAATTCCCGGCGTGTACGACAGCTGCGACGCTGACTCGCAGAGTTTCGCGGCCGAGGCGCCGCCTTCCGAGCCTGCGTCTCCCAAGCAGAACGGCAATCGGGCCGCAGCTTCTCCGTCACTGCTCGACGTCGCTCTGGTAACGCCTGGTATTACGTTGCTCATTGAAATCTGCGACATGCCCGCGGACCGCAAAGACCTGCGCGACATTTTCATTCACGAGCTCTGCAGCGCGCTGCAGCCGCACATGCAGAAGCCTGCGCTCGCCGCTAAACTCATATACTTGCTGCTCAACTTCTTCAGTTCCGGCTCGAGCGTCGCAAGCCTGCTCATCTTACTCGAACTCTTGCTCGGGCTGCTCGCTGAATTTTGCTTGGATCTCCAAGGATTCGACCGCCTAGTCCAAACTTTGTTGCTGCTCTCGTCGCACCTCTCTGTCTCAATACGCGCCAAAGCACTCGAATTGCTTGCATCGCTCCTACAACCCTCCGAGCGCGATCTCGGCCTAGTCGACGCAAACGGACCGCGGCTGCGGAAGCCTACGCCGAACGACGTCGGCGCTAACTGCGTTGCCGAGAACCGATCCGTTGAAGTGTTCTTCGGGACGCTGTACGTCGCGCGGCAAGACGCTCCGCTGGTTTTTTACAACATGCGTGACTTGGACTCGGAAACGCTCTGTTCGCTCGAAGTGCTGTTGCTGCTCAGACTGAGTGACGAGAAACCGATCGTGCGCAAAAGCGCTGTCGGTTTGCTTTTCGCGCACTACTTAGCCGTCTGCAGCAGCTCGCTGCGCGACGGGATGCGCTCCATTTTGCGAAACCTGTCTCTGGACACTGCGATCACGGTGCGCTGTCGACTGACGTCCATGCTCGTCGACTTGCTAAACAAGACCGACACGGCGGAGAAACACGCGACAGACCCGCGCGCCCAACTGCTCGCGCTCGAGGCGCTACTGCGGCTAGCGTGCGATCCAGAGCTATCGGTGCAGAACGTGACGGCCAAGTTTCTGCTGCGACTCGCGAGCGCCGGTTTGCAGTCGACAAACTTCCGACTGATCTGTCTGAACAAGCAGTTGTCCTTCTACTTCATCAACGCGCTCGCTAAACTGACCGCCGAGAACGCGGAAAAACTGAACTTGTCTGCGAAAATGTCGCTCAAGGCACTCACCACGTCGCGCGACGAGTGCGACAGACTCAGCGTGTTCTTCCCGCTGCACTTCCTTCTGTGTGCGAGCCAGCTTGACTTTCGCATTCTGCACGCTTCGAGCTTCGCCCGGTTGTGGCGCTCGCTCGCCGACAGTTACTTGCTCGTCAAGGAAGAGGTCGCCGACGCCGAATCTCCGCGTGCAGCGCGCTGTACCTCCGAACCAGACTTGGCGGAGAGACTCGACTGCGTGAAGTCCGGCGACGCGCGCAGCGAACTTCGCGTTTGTCCCGCTTTCTTCCGCGCGATACAGTACAACTGCGAGTTCTCTGCACTCCGCGGCTGCCTGCCTGCGGACTGCGCTTTCTCCGCGTTGGCGTTCGACTCCGAAGCTACCGACATCGACTTCATCTTCAGCGTGTTGCAGTTTCTACTCAGCACGTATCACTGCGCCGCGCTCGACTCGCGCAACAAAGCTTTCTACAGAGCAGCGCTCTTCGCGGCACTGACGCAGCGCCACGTTTGTCTGCCGTTTGTGCGGCCCTTCCTCGAACTGTACTTTGCGCTCGCCGACGCGCCAAGCCACTCTGCAGAAGAGTGTCTCGCAGATCTCCAGCCGCTCGCCGCCACGGCAAGTCGCGAACTCGACGCGCTTGCAGAGAGGCTCGACGCGCAGGCGAAGCTGCCTCCGCACACCGATAGCGTTGATCTCCTGCCCGCGCTGCAGCCGCTCGCTACGCTCAGCGCGGTCGCCGAAATTTACTCTGCCCTGGCTGCAGCGCACGAGAGCAATGTCGCGCGCGAAAGCTTTCAGCTCTACGAGCCGCTAGCGCCGCTGTTCAAAACGGCGCAACGGCTTTACTTTGCGCTATTCGGGCGCAACGCAGTGCTGCGCACGCTGAGCTACGAACCGCTCGAAAGCTCGCTCGCGGAAGAGCCGGCGGACACGCTTAAAATGCAGCAACTCTGCTTCATGCTGCTCGTCAAACTGCTGAGCTTGAGCGAGTCCTTCGTCAAGTCAAATGCATCGGACATACTCGCGCGCGGGCTTGCTGTGTCGACAGTGCAGTTCACGTTTCTCGCGAAAGACTTCGTGATCAAGTACTGCGGCCTCATGGACCAGCACTTGCTGGTCCTCTCAGCGTTCACGGCGGCGCAACTTGCGCAGCCGCAGCGACTAGCGGCGCTGCTTGCGGAGCACGACGGTTTGCCCGCGCCTTGCCGCGTGGACGACGCGCCCGCCTTTCGCGCGGTTCTGTGCATCGCACAGCTGCTCACGCGCAACTTCATCAAACCAAAGAGGCACATCGTCTTCCACCTGTTCTCTCTGCTGACGTTGCACGACGCGCGCGCGGACGAGGTGCTGCGGCTGCTGACGGAGGTCAGCGGCATTGTGGAGCACAACATCGTGGAATTTACGCTGTTTCTCAACGGCTGCTCGACGCACCCGAGCTTGGAAGTCGGCTTGCAGCTCAGCGAGGGGCGGCTCGCGTTGGGCGAGCACGAGCTGGACGCGCAGCAACTTTGCTGTGACTGCTTCGTCGTGGAAGCTCCGACGGTACGACATAACTTGTACGGCACACTGCTCGACTATATTGACGAAAATGCAAAGCACAAGATTGGCGAAAAAATTCTCAACCAGTTCATTGCGCCGCTGCTCGACGCGCGCGCGGACTTGAGCTGCGCAGCGCTCGCCGCCGCGCTCGCAGACTGCTTGCAGATCTTGACCTCGCTGGACTTGCAACTCAACGTGCAGGGCGGGAGAGGCTCGCAGAAATCCGTGGAGGCGCAGCTCGTCAAGAAGTACCTGACGTTCCACGTCATACCGCCGCTGATGCGCCTTCGTGAGCGATGCCTCGAGCAGCAAGCGCCGCTCCTCGAGACTGTAAACCGCAGCATCTGCGCGCTGCTTTTTCAATTTCGCGAGGAGCTCGCCGAGTTGATTCAAGACAAAAAATCATTCGGCGTGCTTAAAGAATGCGTAGACTCGCTTGAAATACGCGAGTTTCTCTTCGACGCTCACGAAAATTCTGGCAAAAGGTACCTGCACGAAGCGCTGAACGCCATTGAAACCAGCAAGTTTTTATAGTACGAACTTCGCTTCACGTTCGTCTCAAAGTTGAACAGCTCGCGCAGCATGGAAACCAGCTCGGTCGGTATTGCCGGCACGCAGAACACCGCACGCAAGAACGGTCTCGACAACTCTTGACTGCTCAAGATTTTTTTTTTGTAGAAGAGCATTTTTTTGTAAATTGGCGCAGTCAAACTTGCGCAATAAATTGCGCACGCCAAAGGGTGCAGACTGTAGCCGTCCTCGCAGTCTTCGAGGTTGAAGACTAAAGCAGAAAGCGCTTTGAAGAACAGCGACAGAGGCGCCGCGACCAAAACAGCCTCCGCTTTCTTCTTTACTGAGTACTTCTCGTTGACGCATTGTACTCGCTTCGCTTCTATAAGTTCTTTGTGTTTTGCGCGAAGCACTTCTGCTGCTGTAAGCGCGTGCAGTAGGAGCAGAGTCTCGCACGCCGCAGGAGCGCAGCTTAAGCGCTGGAACGCCAGCACGTGCGCCAAATAGCGGAGAAGCCCGGCATCGGCTAAAGCCAACACCGCTTGCAGCCGAACCGAGAAGCAAACCTCGGGTTCTTGGACATTTGGCAAAAACGGTTGCGCTATGTAACTCGGTAAGAACTTGTCGAAGTGAGCGTGGGATACGAAGAATAAGGGACTCGCGCGCTCGCAGTTGGGCCGTGTGCAGTTGATGAACTGCAATAACTGCAGCAGAACAATGGCGTGGCGCCACGCGGTCGCAGGTGGTTGCGTGGGATCGCGCAGCTGTGAGCAGCACTGGTCAAAGTACTCGGAGTTGAATACGGCGGCAAGCTTTGCGGCGCTGAGCACGAAATAAGTTCCGCAGCTCCCAGTCTCTATGAAGTTCTGGATGTACAGCGTTCTCAAGTTTGTGGCGAGTCTTTCTTCGCGCACTCCCAGGTAGTCAGCGTTCAGCAGCAAAACCGTGCGAATTAGCGAGCAGTCTAGCTGCTTTCCGGCAGTGAGTAGGCGCTGCATCGACTTCGCGCACATATTCCCGATCTCCGTCTCGCACTCCTCGCTGTAGCTCGCCCGCTCCTGCCGGCTGTGCTTCAAGAGTAACTGCGCTAGTGTGCGCTGCAGTTCTGACTGCTCCAACTGCGCTCTGTGCTCGCGCAGAAATTCAAGCAACTGCTTGCCGTCAGATGCCTCGTCCTTCGTAGCTTCACCCTGCTTCTGCAGTGGCACAGAGCGACTTGAAGTCGGCGGTTTCTCGACCTCCGCGCTAGCCCGCGGGTCATCCTTGATAGAACCGCTTTGCGAGCGGTTCATGGAGTAAGAGCGTGTGACCGTATCCTCAAGTTTAACGCGCTTTACTGCGGGATCACTTGGCTCTACCTCATCTGCGAGCGTGGCGAGCGAGTTGGCTAGTTCCAGCAGCTTTTGCGAGTCCGGCTCCGAAAGGCAATCTGTGGAGGAAAGCAAGTTGCGCATCCGTCGTTGCGCGCCAAGCTCGTTCAGGCACTGTAACGCCTTTGTCGACAGAGGCGGCGCGCACAGAAAGTTCTTTAAAATGGCTTCTGTGAATTTGCACGCCGCAGCGTCACCTTTAAGCGACGTGTCGAAAAGCTTCACGCAGCTCGCCAAATACGTTGAGGCATCTGCACAGTAAATGTGTTTTGCCGTAGCAATCCGCAGTACGCGATAGCTTGCTGCCGCAAATTTGCACCAATGTTTTAGGGCGTTCTCGGCAATGGCTAGCAGCACTGCAAACTGGACGCTGTCCGCATTGTAGTGCGCAAGCATGTCTACGAAAATCTGCACGTCGAGTCGCTGCTCGCGAAGCTGCGATTTGTCGGCTGAACAGCAGAACAGTTTTTCGAGCAACAGTGACCAGCTTTGTCGTGTCGCGTCGAAGTTCTTCGAGCACGGCTGTACAAGCAATTTGAAGTCTTTAAAGAATAGACTGCGGAGGTTTTGGGTCAAGGTGCCGTAAGGGTGGCGCGCGACCAGAGCAACGAGCGCCACGCTGAGATACTGATGAACGCGGAAATTGTGAACAGCGTGCGCTCTCTCAAGCAGATGCACAAATGCGGTTAAGTCCCGAAGGCTCAGCTCAAGAAATCGGGCGAGTAACTGCGCGAGCTGGGCGAGGCGCGCAAAACGCCCGACAACGTCGTCAGAGCTGTGCTGGGAGTCGGCAGCATTAATTTCGACGTCGTCCGCGCACGCGATTTCAAAACTTTCTTTGGCAGCGGCAAAAATGCGTAGAAACTGGCGCGTTGTAGGCAGAAAAGCAGCTTGTTGCAAGCACAGTGGAGAGAGCTGAACGAGGTAGCGCAAATAATTTGTGTAAAGCAACACACCTTCTTCGCGCATGTTGGACAGGCTTTCGCTAAAGTAAGAAGATAACGTGAACGTCTTGCCGTTTCGCGTGAACTCAAATTGCGAAAGCAACGCGTAGGTGCTCCAATTTCGATGCGGGCTCGCAGCGAGTTCCGCGTACTGCTGCGCATCTACGACGGGCAACCGGGTGCCGAGCACCGCAGACAGCGGAGCCGCGATGGCTTCGAAAGAGAAAATGACGTGGAGCGCCATCAGCTGATTAGAGCGAAAGAGCTGGAAGAACAGGTCTGGGCGCTCGCGAAACAGAGTCGCAACGTGCTTCGCGCTGCCAGTGGAGCACAATTTGGCCAGCAGCGGAATGATACGAAAGAACGTTGTTTCCGTTGCGGAGAAGCAGCGCAGCGCCAAGACCGCCTGGACGTGTTCCGCACTGAGCACGGGGCTCAGATTTTGGAGCAGCACGAGCTCAGCGCGCTTCATCCAACTGTCATCGGCGCCGCCTAGGTGGCATAACTCTGAGTACAAGCCTTTCAGCGTGGCAGGTTGCACGCAAAACGCGTTGAGCAATGTGAAAGCGCCAATGGCGCAGCAGCTGCGCGCGACCTTCTTCCAAAGGGCGTTGCAATTTGCGAGCCGGTAGACGGCCTTGTACTTCAGCACGGTGCGCACGAACACTGGGAGGTCGAGACTGCAGGCCGGCGCGCTCAACGCGTGCTGCAGCACCGAGCCTAGCTTGCTGCTGACTTCTGACAACTTTAGCACATATGCGTTCGGCTGCAGAAGGAAAAGGCTCAAAAGTGCGCCTCCCTGCGCAAAATCAGTTTTCCTAAATTGCGCACTCCACGTGTGGACGAGCACTTTGACCAGCTGGTTAAAAACGGCGTCGGGAATCTTTGGTGTGTTTCGGTCGAGCTCGTCAAAACCGTGCCGTAAGCAGGCGCAGTAGTAGTAGTTGACGATGGCGAGCTCAATGGCGGATACGAGTAGCTGCGGTGGGTTTTTCTCCGGCTCCGGTAGTTTCTGTCGCGCCTCAAGCAGCGGCTCGAACACTTGCTCAATCCAAGCGACCCGGAACAGACTTGCGTGCAACTCGGCTTCGGAGTCCGCCAACTCGCGTTCGCTAACACCCGAAACTAGAGCGTTTAGCAGCTGGTCTTGCTGTGCCAACGCTCCGCTCAGCAGAGCTGGCGCAGCTTCGAAAAGCTGAGCAGTGCTCGAAATACTAACGACTTCTTGGATGAGCGAGAGCATCCGTCCGGCGGAGCGGCATTTATTATTATGAATACTTGAAAACTCGGCTCAAATCACTTTGACAACGGCAGACTCTCGTGGTCTCTCTAAGCAACGCCTGCGACGCGCTGCTGCTCTTCGGCTACCAAGGACTCGGCGTTGCGCACCTTGTTCATGGGCCGCGTGGAAGTGAGTAGATTGCGCTCGATCTCCACATTGTTGCCCGCGATTTCGCTCCAGCCGCGCGAATTGAACGACTTCATCTCCTCCCAATTGGCGTCCTTAATTCCGTAAGCAGAGCATTCTTCGGGCGTCATCTTCCGCGCAACCTTGCAGTTCTTCGGCACTTGCGAGGAGAAGCAGCCGAGCAATAAGTTCTGGCGCCCGTTCCAACGCTTCTCGGCGTGTTCGTCGAGGTCTTTGGTCTGGTTGAGGTACATGCGCATCAGCGGCTTGTTCATCAATGCGTCGGCCGGCACCGGCTTCTCGATCACGCGCGTGTAGTGCACGGGCACGGGCTGCTCTTCCCAGACGGGAATCAGCGTCGGACAGCGGTATTCTTGCACCAAGTCTAGCTCGACGGGCACGGGCACGCAGCGGTGCACGAGGCGCTCGACGGGGTTGGCCTTGTAGTACAGCATCGGAATGTACACCGGCTGCGGCGTGTGCTTGAAGCGCGGCTCGAGGTTCTGCGGCGTGTCTTTCTTGATCAACTCGCGAATGCTGTGGAAGTTGAGCTTCTCGTGTTTGGTCTCAGTCACCTCGTGGTCCTCGACTTCCTTCTCGGTGTAGATGGGGTGATGGTTGATGTTGAAATACTCGACGGTTTCTTCGCGCAGCGTTTGGTTCGCCAGCTTCTCGTACACATCTGCGTCGACTTCGATTGTCTCTTCTACCACGTTGCGTTTCGGGAGTGGAACGATACGTTCCTGGAAAACCTTCACTGCCTTCTCGACGATACGCTCGCGAATAATGTCCTCCGGCACCTCTTTGACAGTGTCTACAATGTGCTGTTGCGGAACCTTGACAATTTGTTTTTTAGTAACGGGCAGTTTAACTTCGAACGTGCGGTGCAGCACATTGAGTGTGGGTTGTTTGCGGATGACTTCCTTTTCCACTTCGATGTATTTGGGCTGGTAAACTTCTTTCTGCAACGTGCTGCGCACATCGGTCTTGTGTATTGAGTCGATGTAAGCCGGTTCCGTGACGTCCAGTTCCTGAATGCAGCGATTTGCCACCTACCTCTTCGCGCGGCGGGACCTGAGCATCTTTGACGAACGGCAACCCGTTGACGGTTTCTTCCGACTGGTCTCTCGGCGTTTGCGTTTGCGGCTGGCTCTGTTCCGGCATGATCAAATAACCAGGTATAAAAAAACTCAAACGGTTTGTCCAATGCGCAGGCATGCAACGTGCGCTCCCTGAAAATTCATCACAGCAGTATGAACGCAAAACACTTAGACGCCACTATCGGAACTAAAGACCGCGCGGAGACTGGCGATGTCGTTCGTCACGAAACGCAGGCTAGAAAGGTAAGCGGAAAAGCGCGCCACCACAGGAACTTGTCGTCGTTGAAAGGACGGTCAACTCGAACACCAACGTGCACGCGAAGCCCACCGACCGAGTTATCAACCGAAACCAACCTCTCTGGCAAACCAACACGCAAACGTACGAGGTCCCCGTGGCGCGCGTAAAGAAAGTTTACCGCGACGTGCCTGTAGAAACCAAACAAATCATTGACGAGTACGTCGTGGTGCCAGTCGAGACAGGCGAAGAAGTGGTGTTCGAGCCCGAAGTGACAGTCGTCGAGCGCGAAGTCGAAGTGAAGCGGCCACGGCTCAAGATGCAGCAGAAGATCAAGCACGTGCCGGAGATTTTCGAAACCGTGCGTTACGTTGAAACGGACAACAACACGGAACGCGTGGTGCGCTACGTGCCCAAGGGCTACGAGCTCGAAGCGCACGACGCCGCCGAGCCGCACATGGACAGCGAGGCGCCTGGCGCGCCGCGGCCTGACGAGGCAATTGCGCCGCAAAGCGTCTACGACAGCGACTTGCCGCTCATTGTCGACGTGCCCATTCCGTTTGTTGTGCCGAAGCCCGTGTGCGTCAGCATCGACGTGCCGCTCATCAAGTTCGACGACAACTTCGTGCCGGTCCCGGTGCGGCGCCACGTCACGCCGAAGCTGACGTTCACCAGCGAGGTGTACGCGGTGCCTTGCATCCGCGAGAAGCCGATTTTGGTGGTCGAAGACAAGTGGGTGCCCGTGCCGGTCAACGTGCATCTCGGGATCCGCGAAGAGAACATCGAGGTCAAGCCGATCGACCCGTCCACGATCTCGCAAGCGGATATGCACGCCATGTGGATGCGCGCGGGCGCGGACCAGTTGGACCTGTACAAGCGGCGGAACGAAGGCAAGCTGCCGCGCGGCATGCGCGTGCCCGAAGAACTGAAGGTCTCTGCCAAGCCGTCAGACTGGGAAACTGTGTTGCAAGAGGAAGAGACGCAGGACGAGGGCAGCGCAGAGCACGACGAGCTGAACCTCGGCCCGCTGCCCATCGACGAGAACAATCCGCTGATTGCCACCTGGCAGCAGGCGCAGTTCCTGAACACGCCGACGACGCAGCTGCGCGAGCTGTACTCGCCGGACGCGTTCCGCATGCACTATGCGGCGCTCGGCCACGCAGTCCTGCCCAAGGCGAACTCGATCAACTTGACGCAAACGCAAGCCGCGAAGCTCGGGCCCAACCACGACCAGGAGCTGCCGCATCCGTGGAACAACATCACGCAGCTGAAGCAGCAGGCCATGCGCGACGCCTTCGCGCGTCGCAACGTTGTCAACGACTCCGTCAGTCGTCCCGTAGAAAGCGCCTCGTAGCGCGTCTACGCGAGAAGCGCGTTAGAGCGAGAAGCGCGCCATCAAGCGCCGAATGGCCAAGTTTCCGACGACGATGATCACGATTGCCAGCACCAGTTTGAGAATGAAGTTAAACGAACTAGTGTGCTTCAAGAACCTGTCAATTTTGCTCGTCAGCGCCTGCATTTCTTGCTTCACTTCGTCCGACCGCCGCGAGAAAATGTAGCTCAGCTGCTTCTGCTCTGCAGTCTTTGCTGCGATCTGCAGCGTGATGTAGTTCAGCCGGTCCAGGTCGGAGCCGAGCGCCAGCACTTGCTCGTCGATCTGCTGGTCGCGTTCGCGCCAGCGTGCAATCGTCTCGAGCTCCTCGATGCTCATCTCGCGCCACTCCGCCGACGCGTTGCGGAATTTTTCCGGCACGCGGATCTTCCGCGCCTGCGCCTGCGTACGGAAGTCTGCCAGCGTCGCCACCACGGACGCCGGCACGTTGCTGTCCAGCAGCAGCACGCAGTCCGCGACCTGCGAACGCAGGTGCTCGAGCTCCGCGCGCGCCTCTCCGTGTCGCTCAGGCGGAAACGCCGCGAAGTGTTTCGCGCAGAGCGCTTCGAACGCCGCAAAATCCGCCTTGAGCTGCGCAACGTTCCGGCCGACGCGCGCCTTCAGCTCGATTGTCTGGTACACGTTGCCGCGCGTCTCGAGCAACGACCGGTGCTGCTGCGTCAGTTGCTTCACGGCCTGCACCGCGGCGTACAGCCGGTCGCGCGCGCTGCGTTGCGCGCCGAGAAACCTACTCCGCGTACACCTGCTCAGCGCTGAGGTCCTCGTCCGAGCCATAGACCAACTTCTTCACGTTCAAAATGCGAAATCGAAGCCGGTTTATTTCTGCGTGCGCTCGGCGGCGACTCACCTTTCAGCAGGAAGAAGTTCGGCACGCTGTCCAGCGTTTCAGCGGCCGCCGCGGCACGCTGTGCAGCCATCAATCTCGATAATTTACCACGCTGCGCACATCTTTTTAATTATTTGCAGCGCTCGACGATAATGTGGGTTCCGTTTCGCCGCGGCTTCGCGCAGCTGCGCAACGCGCTGCGCCCGCGGCGCGCCGCGCAGCCCAACAGCTTCCGCGTGCCGCTGTCCGCGCGGTTCAGCGTGCCTTCGCTCGTCCGTAAGCGCAGGCTCACGAGACTCGCGGCCTCGCGCGTCCTGAACTGCAGCGTCATCGCCGACGCGCGGACCGTAAACGCGCACTTTCGGCAGCTGATCCAGCGCAACCACCCCGACGTGCAAGGTAAGTGCGCCCCTGCCGCAGCTAGGCTCCGCGCTTCTCGCAGACTTGCTGCTCAGTGCGAAGAAGCGGCTCGCCGCGTAGCGCGGTGTGCGCAGTTAGCGAGCGTGGCGCAGCAAACGCAAGCAATGCGCGAGCGAGTTGGCGTCAATTTGCATCGAAGAGTTCGCGACGTGCTTGCAGAAGAAGTCAAACACGCGGTAGACCGACGCGGCGAACAACAGCTCCAACAGCCTCGCCAGCGTGTACGCGTCCTCGTCCAAGCACGTTTGCGCAGGCAACTCGCTCAGCGCCTGCGTCTCAGAGAGCTCGTCGCTCGGCAGGTGCGGCTCGAAGTAGGCGCGGCAGCTGCTGTGCAGTTTTCCGTTAATTTTGTAGCTGAGCGCCTGCGGCGCCTTCAACTGCGCGCCGGCGCTTAACGCGAAGTGCGCGCTAAAAGGCAGCAGCGCCGCGCTCGAGAGCGACAGGCCGGGCGCGTTGGCCGCGCCGCACTCCGCGAGACCGCGCGTCGCAGCCGCCGCGCGCGACAGCCGCCGCAAGCCCGAAAATGGCTGCTCTAGCTGCACGAATCTCGGAAGAGCCTGCTTGGTTAGCGCAAAGCGAAACGCGGCCAAAGCGAATCGACTGAACTCCTGTACCGTAGACGGCGCGCGGCTCACGGAGTAGTAGAAGTGTTCGCCCAGCCGCGCAGAGGCCGCGCACGCGGCTTCTACGTCCGCCGGCGGCTTCGCCTTTACGCGCACGAGCGTGCGAGTGATCCACTCAGACGCGTGCTGCTGGTTGCGCGGCGGGTGCGCGCCGGACGGCGGCGCCTCGAATCTCTCGCTTCGCGGCTTGCGCGCCGCGGAGCCGGAAGAAATGTGAGAGAGCGTGCGCTCCGCGTACAGGCTGAAGTCTGTCGCCGCGCCGCGCAGGGGCGCGCCGTATCCCTGCGGAGGTTCGCCGCCATAGCACTGCGCGCCGTTCGCCGTGTCTTTCCACACGGCCGCGCGATCCAGAGCAGCAGCGAAGCAGATGGACGGAAACCGACTCGTTTGAGTTCCGTGCAGTCCGAGCTCGCTCAGTACGCGAGAAAGCCGATCGTCAAGGTGTGCACCAGTTGCCTAGCGCAAGAGCGGCCCAGTTTCGAAGAAAGTTGCGAATCGCGCGCAGCTCCAGTCGCTTGCCCGGCCGGGTAGAATGATTTTGACTTATTATTCTGGAAATACGGCAGCAGCAAAGATATATTCGCCGCGTAAAAATTTGCTCCTCCGGCGGAGAAGCTGCTTTCGTTCGCTAAAGCTTGCCCGCGCGCAGACTTACCAGTAAACTCGTGCGCGATGTAGATCGTGCGGTAGTGCCGGAACCGGCGCACCGTCTCGGCCACCATGGTTTCCTTCACCGAGACGCCGGAGCTCAGCAAGGAGCTCGACTGCGCGCGACTCTTCACGAGAATCGCCGCGCGCACCTCGTCGATCTCAAACTGCATCTTGCGGACCGTGATGCGCAACACGTAATTTAAGTCGAGCTGGTAAGACGGAACCTGCTTCAGGGTGACGCCAAGAGGCGCAAATTGCTCAGCGAGCGCTTCGCGAGTTTTGCGGTCCAACGCGCGCAAACCGGCGACTTCTACCTCGGCTATGAGCTCGCACGCCTTGGTGTATACCTTGAACGCCAGCGCTGAAGCGCTGTGCGACTGCTCGAAGTAGTGAAAGATGTCCGCGTACCGCACTGCGCGCTGCAGCGCTTTTAGGCGCGCGAACGTGCGCGGGCCCAAGCAGACAAGCGCGTCCGGCGTTTCCGCGCGAGCCGAGTCCAACTGCCTGAAAGCCTCGTCGCTTGCTCCGCCAAGCCAGTCGGACTTTTGCATGTCCAAGCACTGCGAAACGCGGTGCAGAAATAACAGGTAGTGCAGCGCCGCAGCGCCGCAGGCTTCGCCCGCGCCGCTGTCAACGAAGTCTGCGAACAACGCACTAAACAGCCTGTCCAGAAAAATCAGTTTCTGCTTAAACAGCAACGCAAATCGCGCGCTCCCAATCACCGCGCTGTACGAACCTCTCGCGAGGTCGTCGTAAAAGTTGTGCACCAAATGCAAAGGAAGCAGCAGCGACGCGCGATCTTCGCAGCAGAGCGTCTGGCTCGCCGCGCCTAGTTGCTGACCGTTCTGCGAGCCCAAAATCATAGTCCACAACACATGCGGAGCGCTCGCCTGCTCTTGCTCCCGCGAGCTCGGCGCTTTCGCCACAACGAGGGCGCTGATCGACTGCGGCAACACTACTTGCCACATTTTCGAAACTACGCCGCCTAATGTTCGCACGGAAATCGTTGCAGCGCAGACGCCGTATTTGCGAATTGCTAAATTATCTCATTCAAATTTGACCAGATCGGTCTTCCAGGTGATCTAGAATTTCGTTTACGTTTTGCAGCGTTTCGTCAATGATTTTGTTAAAGTGCGCTCTTGATTGAGACGACGGAGCTACGGGAACTTTGGAAGCATCAGACGAGCGCAAAATGCCTGTCTCAGAATTGCGTGCCGTACGTTCGGCGTTTGCGTCGCTAGCACTGTTAGTGATTGCGCCTCTGGAAGCGTCACGAAAATCGCCGACCACGTCTGCAGGATTAGGCTTACTGCTCTCGAAATTGGGCGCGTGACCTACCTTATCGTACGTTGCGCGCTGTGCTGCAGCAGGTTCGCTTCCCTTTGTCAGCGCAAGCGCGTTCGCTGTGTTCGCCGCAGCGTAGTCCACAGAACTCGGCGACACAGATTGCGCGCTGAAGGCATTCTTCTCTTCTTTGGTGACGTCATCGGACCGCGACTGTGTCTTTTCGGTCACTGAACTGACAGGCGCCGGAGTAGTTGTCGTTGAGTTCTCTGCTTTTCGCCTTATCCAACGGAAGAGAATCTCGCTTTGCAAAAAGTTTTTGAGCTCGCCCAGCATCTCGGAGTCCTCTTCCACGTTTTGTAGGGTGTAGCCGCCCGTTTCCTGGACCAAGGTCGCGGGCATGTAGTCCGCAAAGTTTTCGAGTTCGTCTGTCAAGATGGCGTAGTAAGAGCTGAGAGGGATGCTGATGCTGTCTTCGGAGTTCGGAATTTCGAACGTAATGAGCTCCGCGCCTGTATCACGGTACTTTTTGTCAAGCTGCACGAATTTTGGCACTGTTTGCACGGGTCGGAAAGGCGCAATCGACGGGTCGAGTAAGTGCACCAGCCAGCCCCTCAGTGTTTTGTGCACCAACTCTACGTTCTCTAAATGGTTGTATAGGTTCGTCGCAACTTTGGCGGATGTTTCCGAAATCACTCGGTCTGTAGGAAGCAGCTCGTCTGACGAAAGCAAATCCTTTATAAAGCCGGCTACGCGGTTCTTGAATTTAAGCCCGAAGGCCGATACCAGCTTTTCGTAGGTTTCTGGCGCAAGCAACTCGCCGACAATCTGCGGAAGCATCGCGTCGCTCAGGGCGTACTCGTTTTTCCCGGTGAGCGAGCGCAGCATGCTCGCTTCGAGGCTTAACGCTAGAACTATCAACTTCGTAATCTTCATCTTTCCAGACAATTTGCTATGTTGCGTGTCTCAAAACTTTTCAACCAGCGGCAGAAATCCCATGACCCCCTAGATCAATTTCTGAAAAACGTAACGCATCACGAATCAGTTTTCTCTCCGAGAAAGTGTTTAGTGAGCAAGCTTCCAGCTTCGTCCAAAGCTCGCAAAGCGAACAACGTGTAGATGTTTTCGATCTCTTTCTGTGCGTCTGCAGTAGCGTGAATCAGTTTCTTCACTGGAAACAGAAACTCCACCTGCGCCTTGACGCTCTCTAAAAACTCGTCGGCGTTAGATGCGTGCGCCTCTTTTGCAGCAATGATAAAGTCGGCCAACAGCTCGAGCTTCTTGTTCCACGCTTCAACCATCGTGTTCCTCGTTGTCAGATGCAATCCGTAAATCAGATCTTCTACGTTCGCTTTGAAAGTGACTGTGGCCGAGCAGCATGCGAGTATCGTGCTCAGAGTGATGAATCGCGCCCGCATTTTTATTTACTCTGCAATTGAGCCTTTGTAGTCGTTCTCCGAGGTTTTCACCGTAGACGCAGTCCGGAAAAAAATAGTTATTCGTCCTCTCCGGAAAACCTCAGAGGCTCCGAGCTCGAGTCGCCGCGCAAAAAGTTTTGCGGCTTCTCGAGAAAATTGGGAACCTCTGGCAGCTTCGGAATCACTGGCGGGTTTGGAAGCGCATTGTTCGAGCCGTTTCTCAGAAGACCGCCGTCGATTATCGCTTTCGTGACTTCGACGAAAGCTTCGATGATTTTAGTTGTTACCCCTTCAACCGGGAAGACTATTTGCAGAAACTTCGCTGTGTTGTCGGTAAGATGGTTGAACACATCGGTCAGACTGAGTTCGTACTTGTTCAACGCCTTCAGGAAAATCTCATTGTAAGTGCCGTTTGCGGTAGCGTGAACAATCTGTTCGAGCGGATTCTCAAAAGTGATCTCAAACGCGCGGCTTAGTGGAACAGCCAGCATTCCGAAAGAAATTGCTCGCACCAGACTCACCATTATCGTTGCGAATTCGAGAGATCCCTTGGGATTCGCATGGGTCAGATTGACTTTCCCGCGCAAAGTGACGCGGCTTCTTTGATTCGGCTGCTGGAGCTAGATTCGCCGCTGCGCAAGCTGATACTCCGCCACAGTGCACTCCTGCGGCGAGGCGTCAAGGCGTTCAGGCCACACGTCGCAGCGCGTCCCGCCTAGCAAAAGTTGCGCAGCAGCTCAATGCGGCTGCGATTGCAGCGCCGGAATGAATGGTTGAATCAAACTACTAGTATGTAGATATTTCACGCGGAGCTATCAATTTGCCACTATTTGCGACTGAACGCGTAGCGGGCCGCAAATTGGAAAACAGAAAATCATGTGCGCAAGGAAAACCTCGACATGAAATCAACTTCACTGCTTGCCGCACTGACGCTCCGTTTTGCCAGTACCGCAGCGCGGCCATCAATCCTTGTGAAGTCAATTGAAGAACTGGCTGCGCCGAGGAAAGTGCTGCATTCATTAATGCAAGCCGCCAACCCAACTGCGGCAGGGCAACGCACCGCGCTTCGCGCAGGCGGACTCAGCTCCGTGGTCGCGATGATCAATCCCCTTTCGCATCTGCAACGAGCGATTTTTCCGATGCAGCAGTCTTACGAATCCGCAGTCGGAGCGTACGAGCGCCCTCGCGCGTCGATGTTGTACAAACTAGACTCTGCAAGCGACGCTTCACCGGTGCAACCGGAAATTCATGCGGATTTGTTGAAACGGTATTTCGTGTTCGAGCCCATGACTTTGCTTATGTACGAGATGAAAAATGAAGCGTAAAAAGTCGCGCTTACCAGCACTCCGCCGCTCGAAGTTACCTCGCATCCAGCGCCGAGCCACAACTCGCCGCCGGATAAGTGTGTGTTGTGTTTGCTCAAATGCTGCAAACATTCAATACAGCGCTTCTACTGGCAAGTGTAAGCAACTACAGAAAAAACTAGTCTTTGCAAGCCACAGCGGGCGAAACGCACCTAAGGGATAGTCTTGCTGGCAGTGCGGAAACTGCAGCGCTGCGCGCCCGACAATTAAACCGTATAGCTGAAGATGCGGTGCACCTCACGGCAGTCGACGCCTTCGGCTCCGTTTCGCACGTGGGTACCCTGAACGCAACGGCTACGGCCGGGAAAGCAAACTGGGGAGATTATTTGCTGGTATTTCTTCAGTCTGCGCAGGACCAAGTCGCGCACAGTAACGCATTCGGTAGCATTTTTGTCGAAAATGCACTGCAACTTGCACTGGAGTATTTCTCGTATCTCGGATCTGATCCCACGCTTCTGACGCCAACTGCAGGCGCGTGTTCGAGATCAGGCGATTGCGCTGTAGGGCTAGCAGCACTTTCCGCAGCACAAAAAGTCGCAGCTCGATTGCAAGCTCAGCGCAACCAACAACAAGGTAGCACAGTAAATGAGAGCAAGCAGTTGACCAGTTTCCGTCCGCTTAGCAGAGAAACGTTCAGAAAAACGCGCTACTTAGCGTAACATACAGCGGTATCTTGTCGTTGCATTGAGACATTTTTGGGATAAAGCTGTTTTCCGATTGCGCCTGGCGATTGATTTTCCACTTTTTGCGCGGGACGTAAGAAGCGGTTTGCAAAAGCAAGTACTCGCAATGTGACGTTCAAACAGGGATCGGGACAGTTCCACTAATGTCTACCGAATCCATCGTTCGCTTGAGCGTACAGCTATTCATACAAGGTTTCGCGCGGCTGTCGTTCGTGTAACAAGGTCGCGTTTGCTTCACAACCTACGCTTCAGGAGATGGTGAAAACTGGGTTCGGCAGGTTTATAAGTATATCTGAAGGATCTGCTGAAAGTTACAAAAGTACAGTAGCAACACGTTTATCGGTGCTTCAAAGAGATGGACACGTTGATTAACAAAGGTTCACTATATATAACCGTGTCAAACGTGCATTCTTTCAATTCGAACAATATCAGAATGCGTCTGTTTGCCGAGCGATCTCCTTACAGAAGAACCGTGCAGAACGACGTTTATATAGCCGAATCCAGCTGTGGGACTCTTTGAAGCTATTTCTTCGCAGTCTCATGCGCTCTACATGTTGCTTAGATATTTGCCACAGCAGGCAAACATTTTCCAGCGTATTCTCGCTTTACGACTCGAGGATCATGCAAATGAAACAACTGCAAATCTATCTCACTGCAAAATCAAGTTTGTACGGCGCGCTAGGGGTCAACTACGAAGCGCATCGCAGAAGCTGCTAGATCGTTCTTAACGTCCCGTTTGACCCGTCTGATTTTGGCTTGTCGCCTAACGGCCTCGTGATTAAGATCTCCGGCACCGAAATTACAGCAGCAGAGTATGCTGAGTACACTTACTACAGACAAAATTCTGCGCACACGCTGAGTGAGTTTGTCGATTCTGAGCTTGAGAGCTAAAGCACGCAGGGGGCGTACCGTCGTGTGTTCGTACGCGTCATTGCTTGCTGGCACAGCGTTGTTGAGACACTTGCTCGAGTTCTTAACCGCAAACGCAGGCGTTTCGCTGCCTGTGCGACGCAGTGCGGCGGGTCCTTTCGCTTGTGACTCCTAAAGAACTAACGAATCTGCGTTTTTCAAAGGACTGTCGACGTTTCACCTCAAAATAACTTGAAACGAACAGCGCATTATGTACCTCACCATGGCGCACGCCTTTCGTCCGCCGCAAAGTATTTGCAACCAGACCGTGCATCGGGTTCTGTACAGTTTCCGCTTTTTGGTTTGTTATCACGCAGCTGAGTTCTCGCATCTTCCACTCGCGCTAGATGGCCCAGCCATTCAACGACACAAGACTTTTGCAAAAACGTACCAGAAGCGCGTGGGATTAACGCAGCGAATGGGTGCCTGGGCCGCTTCGTAATTAGCTATTGAACATTGCCGGTGGTCGAGGTCCAATTGAACACATCGCCTGGCTGCACGCGCTCAACTTTCTACAGGGCGTAAGATTTGCGGTGAAGCAGTCCGTGGGTCCCGCCAGAACCGTGTCCATAGACCAGGCGCATGATCACTTCGCCTGAGATGCGGATAGAGTTACTTGCGCCACAATGTTAACGACGTCTAAAATTCCTGGATTGACACCGTGTGAGTAATTGTCGGACGCTGCATACCGGGAGCCGTAGCTCATATTAGGCTCGGCAGATACAATATGCAGAGCATTTTAACAGTAACAACGCACGTGTGCCGTTGTTCCGTTGTAGTGGAGTGAGCGCACGAAGGGCGCCTAGGGCGCTTGTTTAGACTGAGCATAGAACAGCTGCGAACTGCAGCGCACTCTTACAATGAAGCTTACGTAGAGGCAGTTACGACACTGTTATGCTAACTGACTTTTCTGCGGCTATGTGTACTCGAGAAACAAGCCTGAAGATGCCCCGTACTACGCACAAAGCAACAGACTCTCAGCATGTCGTCGCTGAACGAGCTTAACTCGCGTCCACACGACTGCTCGCCTTCGCGCACGATTACACGGTGACACACACAACGCACTCTACGTTGGAAGGTTTCGGCAGCGACGCGGGAGTTGCACGGGCGAGCTGTATTCGCACTGAGTCTACCGCAACCTCGTTGACGTAGCGGAAAACACAGTTCGCCTCCAAGAGTCGTGTTCGAGTACTGAAATAGCCAAGCTGTGGCTTAGATAAGCTCCGTCGCACAGCACTGATCTTCGCCGACACACGCGTGTTCGCAGCAGACTGCCCGCTGGCGCCGCAACAAAGCAGCTCCTTTCTGAGGTTCCAGCGTTTAACTGGGCTCGAATCAATTATGTAATTAGCGCACGTCTGCGTGTGAGAAATATTAATTTTAGTTAAGACTATGAAAAACGTGGTCGTCTTGGCGTTCAGCGCTTTGCTGCTGCAGTTCTTTGGGCAGCGCGCATCGTCACTGGCGGTACCTAAACCAACTTTTGTTCTAATCGAGACGCCGCCGTTGCCGGATTGCAAGTGCTCGACCGATAACCACTTATTGCACGATTTGCAGGCTGCGATGAACGTCCAGAACCCAGACTTTGTGAGTGATTCGTACTTGGTGGCTGCGTTCGCGAAAAAGCTGCTTTCTGCGTTCTTCAGCGGCATCATGGGCGACAGCTATTATTACGAGCCGAACCAATTCCTCGCGAATTACGAACGTACGTTCACTGGTTTGACGCCGCCTGCCGAGAGCCCTGCGCAGCGCCTTGATGTAAACCCTCTTGGGAAGTACGAATCGATATTAGAGGAAGAGTTGAAGACTATTAATAGCTGCATCGCGGGGAGGTATTGCGAGAACGCAGAAGTGCTTTCTAAATCGCAAGTATACGAGTTTCGGCTAATAAACGATAAATGGACGGAGTTTGAAGCGTATTATCATATCAGCTACCCACTGCTGCATGCGCAAGTGCAATATCTCTCTAGACTGTTCACAAACGAAGAGGTTCTCGCAAAGGTGGTCGAAACACGTCAGCAGCATAAGTTTGACATGGACCATGCGCAGTTAAAATCGCTGATGAGCGCACGCTTTCAGCCCATCGATCAGTTCGTCAACGCTCCGCAAATGAATAGGGTTATGTTTGCAGTGCTGCGGCGAATGCGCTTCCGCTTCAACTGGTTTTCGCTGTTGAGCGTGACTTTTGACCAAGACCCAAACTTCCTGCCAGACGTGCTCCACAGCTTTAGCATGTCCAACAATCAAAACTGGAATTCTATAAACGATACCTGCGCATTCATACGTACGATTCGCTGCACGTTGATGTGCAGGTTCCGCTTGTTCAACAAAGAACACTACCTCCTCACCAACCGCAACTCTATCGCAGCGCTGCGGCAGCCTGACAACGCGTTTTTCAAAAGCCCGCTCGCCCAATATCATGAATTTCGAAGTCTGCCGTTCCGTTCGCTGCCTCTCTGCGAGCTGTACGACAACCTGTCGCAGATGGAAATCGATCACCTCGCCTTTCTCGACGCAGCAATGTTCGAAGGCTTCGACGATTTTGCTGATGACAAACTGAATATTTCGATGCCGTCGGTAGCCTTCGATTACACGATTGTGAAGCTTATCAGCTACCAATACAGCATCCGGAAGCCAGACAGAAAATACGCGCTGCTGATGCCTTTACACAATGCCCTCTACGATTCAGAAACAATAATGTCACCCTTCGCGTACTTGGCGAAACGCGCTGAAAACGAGTTCTTGATCGTCATCCGCGGTACGCGCGAACCAATCGACTGGATTACCAACTTGACTTACGAGCCAACTCCGGTATATGGTATAAGTAATGTTGGCTCCATCTCCTATGAGCGCGTGATCGGCCGTGCACACGGGATGTTCACTTACTACGCCCATCGGCTTGCGGCTACAATCTTTCCAATGTTCCTAGAATTCGAACAAAGAGATTTGAATGTGGTTATTGCAGGCCACAGCCTCGGCGGCGCCGTGGCTCAAATTTTGGCGCTCCAGCTAAAGGAATTCATTTCTTATCATTTTACGACGTCTTACAGCCGTGCACAGGTAAAAATACGCTTGTACACCTGGGGCTCGCCCGCGGTGTTCGTCGCCGAAGACGTTGATGGCTTCGTTAGCGAAGTTGAAGTAACCGAGTACCACCAGACGTACAGTCTCGACATCGTGCCGATGCTGCCGCCCCAGTCCGTTGCGTTGCCCGATTGCACAAACGAACTCAACCCGCAGTACGTGAGCTACCGCGCAACGAAGCCAACTTCGATGATTGAAGACGCCTGGCTGGAAGCGATCAACCCGGCATACGTCAAACCGTACTCGAGGGTCTTCGACTACTCAGTTTCGAGTCTGGCGCTGAACGCCCTGTCACTCATCGTGCCTCGGCAAATGCAGTTCGTCAAGAACCACACGTGCGCTTACTTGTGTGGAAACCTCTACGCGGCAGTTAGCGACAGAGAATGTCTGCGCGGCTTCTGCGACCAGTGCTACGGATTGAGTGACGGCATATCGGTGAACTGAGCAGATCTGCGGCGCTGCACCCGCTGCTGCGCGAGCGGCTCGCGCGCTAAGCGGTCGCAACGGCCACTGCGGGCGTAGCGGCACGTTTACTTTCACTTTTTACTTTCTCCTGTATCGTTTTCGTCAACCAACGCACGGCTGCTGGAGCGGTAGTTGCCGCCTGCAGCTTGCGCAAGATGGCCAAGTCCACACGCGCGAGCACGCAGGCGCCAGGTGCAGCGGCGCACGCTTGTTGCAAAAAGCCGGCGCAAACGCTGGCGAATCCGTCGCTGAGCGCAGGCGCCGCCAGCACGCCCTCCGCCACGAGCGTCACAAGCTGTCCGCGCTGTTGCTCCGTCAGCGCGGACGCAGCCGAGAGAGGCTCCGACGCAGGCGTCTCCGCCACTTGCGCTGGCTGCGGGTGGGCACGGCTCACGAACGCTTCGCGCGCGTTGAGCAGCTGCAAGAAGCACGGCGCCTCCGGCAGCGTCTCGAGCTCCGCGCTGAGAATGCGGCAAATGAACTCAAATGTCGCGACTTGCGCGCAGCTGCGCGCGAGCTCCTCGCCTGCGGCGGGGTCGCCGAGCGCGCGCGCGAGCAGGCAGCCGGCACCTCGCTCGACACTCGCGGGCGCGCGCAGAAACGCGCAGAATGTCGCGCAATGCGGGCGCAGCGAGGCGCGCGCGGCCGCGGGCGTTGCGAGCCACGCGGCGAGCCACGCGCTGCTGCACACGGCTTCGCATTCGTCGGCAAAGCCTGCGGACTGCGCTGCGGCGCAGAGCGCCGGCGCCTCGGAAAACGCCGCAGCGAGCAGTTCGAGCCACGCAGCAGCAAAGTGCAGCCGAATTGGCGCGCGCAAGAACTCCAGAAACAGGTGAAACACCGCGATGCCCGCCACAAAGTCTGCCGAGCGCAAAACCGCGAGACTCGCGGCGCGCACGCCGGCGCGCGCCGCCGCGCCGACAGGGAAGCAGCCGAAGAAGAGCGCGAGCTGCAGCCGCCGCACCGCGCACGGGTCGACTGGCGCGGCCGCGACCGCGGCGAGCCGCAGCAATGCACTGTCCAGGAAACGCGACCCCAACGCAGCCATCAGCGCAGAGTCTGCCGGCCGGTTCGCCGCCGCAAAGCCCAGTGGCACATCCGGCGCCAGCGCCACGCCGCAGTTCAGACGCCGGCTAAAGTAGTCGCGCGGCTCGGCCAGCAGAGCGAGCAGCGCAGAGAACTGGTCGAGCAGCGCCGAGCGCACAACCCGCTCGATGACTTCCAGCAGCACGTCCGCGACGCCGTCGGCGCAGCAGTCCGCGGAAACGGCGAGAAAGACGAACAACGCGACAGGCAGAAAGCAGTGCGTTTCGACGCTGTGTACAAACGTTTGGCTCGTCAGAGCCAGCACCAACACGCCGACGGCCGGCGCCTCCACGCGGAACAGCGGCGGCTGTGCCGCGACGCCTGGGAACAGCGCATGGAGCGGCTGCGCCGCGCGCGCACCCAGGCAGTCAAACAGCTCCGTCCAGAGCAGCCCCTCGCTCACCGCCTTGTTTAAAAACTTGCAGCCCGCCTCGCGTAACGCAGGCGCCGCATCGGCGGCCGGCAGCTGCTGCAGCAGAAAACGCTGCACGTCCAGTTCTGCGTCCAGCGCTTGCAGCGCAGAGTACGTTGGCTCGTAGTAGAAGCGAAGCAGCAACTCCTCGGCGCTCTGCGACAGTTGAATCATTGTTGAAACAATTATTGTGGCGTCAGAAAAGTTTCTAATTTCGTGCCACCCTTTATTGTGCGAACGATCAGCTTCAGGTTGTCTGCGTCCGCGTCCGCGCGCGTCGGCGCCTCTGTCGGCGCGCGCGCAGGTAGGCTCTGGTTGAGCGCAACGACCGCGCCGCTCACATACTCGTCAACTTTCACGCGCGTCTGCGCCAGCAGCGTCTTCAGCGAAGCGAGCCGCGGCGCCGCAAACGCTTCAGTCGCGTCCGTCGCGTCGGCGCCCGCGCTGGTGGCCAGTGTGCGCGCGATTGAATTCAGTTCGCTCACGTCGTAGGTCGGACACCAGGGCGCCACAGAGTAGAGCGCCAGCACGTCTGGCAAGTGTCCGACGGAGAACACGTGGAAGACGGCGCTAATCGTGCGCATCTGCTCCAGCACCTGCGGGAACGCTTGACGCCCGACATCTGCGCAGCTAAAGCCTTCGCAACACTCCGCAATGCTGCGGAAGCTGTTGAAGAACGGGCGCAGCAGCTCTGCGGCCTGCGCCACGACAGCTCGCTCGAGCAGCTCCACGTAGCCGCCGCCCGATTTTTCGATCATTCGCTAATTTTGCGAAGTTTCGATATTTCGATGTTAAATGGTCAGACTTCGAACGCGGCGCACCTGGCCAACTACCACCGCTTGCGCGCGCAACTGCTAAAGGAGCGCGGCGAGACGCGTGCGCTGCGCTTCGTCGCGGCATTAGACGTCGCGGCGCGCGAACCGACCTGGCACTTCGTGCTGCGCCTGCGAAACGGCCAGTTGGCGCACGGCCTGCTTGTGTTCAACCGCGCCGGCGCCGCGAAGTTCATGTTTGGGCCGCACAGCGCCGACGCGACGCAGCACGAGTTCACAGACGTCGAAGAGCTGCGTTCGCGCCTCGCGCCGCCGCAGCCCGCGACAAAGCTGCTGCAGCAGCTACTCGGCGTGCTGCGCCGCCACGGGCGCACCCCAGCGCGCGCCAAACACGCCGACATCGCGGAGCTGCTCGAGCAACTGCACGCGCACGCGTGGGCTGTCGACGCTCCGCCGACTGCCGCCGCCGCGGTGCGCTGCAGCCACTGCTACGCCGAGTACAAAGCCTGGAAGCTCGAAGACGTGGGCTTCGCGCTGCAGCCCGAACTCCGCGCGGCCGACGCGATCGACTTCGAGTGTAAGTTGCGCGCACCGCTCCGCAGACGAAAAGGTCCGCAGAGAGTCCACAAAAGAACAGCAAGAGCCCCGGCTGTTCGGCATTTCCTGCGAAGACGTGGGCGTCGGGCGCTTCGTGCTGCTGTATTTCGCGTGCCTGCTGAAACAACTTCTCATTGACGCAGACGAATTGCTCCGCGGGTGCAGCATACTTCGCGGGCTTCTGCTGGGCGCCGCCTTTGCCTGTGCAGCGCTTGGCGCGTCGCTGCTTTGGCTTTAATTGCGCATTTTCGCGCGAAATTGCGCCGCGCAAATTTAGTTTTTCTGCGGCTGCGCATGAAGCCCGCTGCGCCGATCTTTCGCAGCTTTTCCGGCTACGTGCCGAAGGCAAAGCGCCGGGAGACGGCTGCCGAGCGCGAAGCGCCTTGTCCTGCGCCGCCGCCGGCACCGCCACCGACGCCGCACTGGGTTTGCGATCCAGCGTGCTTCAGTCTCAATCTGCTAAACAACTGCATTTTGGCAGGAAACAACGCGCTGCTCGATGTTTTTTTCACGCGGCCGGACGCGCCGCAACTGATCTGCGCAGTCGACAAGAAAGGGCTCACTTCGCTGCACGCAGCGCTGCTCTCCGGCAACTTCCATGCTTTCAGCCTCGTGCTCGCCGCGGTGAGCCGCTTCTCTGGCAGCGTCGCTTTCAAGCTTACGCCGACTCGCGCTGCGCGCAGACACATAGAGGGCGCCGCGAACGAACTCGCAGACCTTTCCGAAGCGGAGCGCCGCAACGCGTGGCAGCGCCGCTACATAAACGTGTTCTGCAAACGCCTGCACCCGTTGCGGCTTCTGCTCAGCGCGCTGTACGACACCGCGAAACACGCGGGCGCACACGACATTCTGGAGTGCATTGCGTTGGCGCGCGCCAACGCATGCACCGCTCCCGCCAACCGCATCGCTGCCGTGTTGGAGAACGAAACGCTGCTCAACTTGCTCCGACTCTTTGCGCTGTTCGAGTGCGACGGCGACGGCTACAGCGTGGCTACGCGAGTGCTCGAGGCCGGCCTTGCACAACCCGCGCTGGCAGCGGTGCTCGCGAGCGTCGTGCGCAGCGCCGCTCGTGCGCCGCACGCCGTGCTCGACTTCGAGGCGCCCGTCTCGCGCGAAGCCGCACTCTGCTTCGCGTGCGCACAGCTCGACGCTGCGCCGCACCCAGAGCCGCCCTGCTGCGAAGGTTTCGACGCTGACAGCCTCGCAAGTCCTGCTGCCGCGCGGGCTTCGACCAGCACCCGGCCCGAGACGCTCGTCTTCTACAGCGAAGAGTGCGAGCAACACATGGTTGAAAACGTTTCGAGCCTCGACCGGTTGTTGGGATCAATCGCTCAGTATCCCGAAACGTTCTACCGCATGCAGGTCTTGTTCAACGACAGTTTCGGCGTGTTCCGGCGCGACAAGCGGTTCGAAAACTTCCATTTCGTCGACGTGCGTTCGAAAGCGCCTCTCGCCGACATCTTGCGCGTGCACCACGCAGGCTATGTGAACTTTTTGAAAAACACTGTTGCTCTTGCAGCCACCGGCGAACAAGACTCGGTCCCGATTGACGGCGACACGGCGGTCTCACAGCACAGCTTACTCGCGTCCGAGTCTGCTGTAGCGTGCGCAATTGCGGCCGTGGCTGCCGTATGCCGCGGTTACTACGAAGACTCCGAACAGCGCAGATTTCCGGTGCGCAACGCGTTTTGCGCCGTGCGTCCACCAGGCCACCACGCAGGCGTCTACGGCGCTGCAGAGTTCGCCGACCTGTCGCTTCTGAGACAGGCCAAACAACAAGGCTCGCAGGGCTTCTGTCTGTACAACGCCGTCGCCGTCGCGGCGGCGTGGGCGCGCTACAACCTCGCAGACGCAGGCATCAAGCGCATCACGATTCTCGACTTCGACATTCACCACGGAAACGGCACGCAGCAAATCGTGGAGGCGTTACACTGTAAAGAAGCCGTCGTGGCGGACGTGCTGAATTTTGCGCACAACAGCTACATTGCCTTCCAGCTGCATCAGAGCGACATGCGCGTCTGGCTGAACGAAGAAGACAACAACGACATTCAATTCATCTCGATGCACGGTTTCGACGGACAGTTTTACCCTCGCTCCGGCGGGCCGGCGCCGACCAAGCCGAACATCCACAACGTACCGATCGCCAGCGGCGCTTCCGAGCTCGCCTGGCTAGAGCTGCTCGACAACAAAGTGCTTCCGCTCATTTACGAATTTAAGCCTGACTTGCTGCTGCTCAGTGCAGGGTTCGACGCGCACTTGACAGATCCCATGACGCAAAACTTCGGTTGCTTGAGCGAGCGCGGCTTTGCCGAAATGACGCGCCGCCTTCTGGCCGCAGCTGACGAGTTGTGCGCCGGGAGGCTTGTGAGTGTGTTGGAAGGCGGCTATAACTGTGCGCTGGGCAGTGCTTCGCCTTTCGCGCAGTGCGTGGCGCGCCACGTCTCGGCGCTGGCGCGCGGCTGACAGCTCACAAGTTGCCTACTTGACCTTCGACCTGGCCGATGAGTTGCGTCGCATTGATAGCCTTCTGGTGTTGCACCACCACTGAGGAGCATTCGTCCAAGTGGCTTTTGGCCAAGTAGACCACAGCCGCTTGCACCATCGACAGCGACGCAGCGGAAAGAGACGCTAAAGAATTGCGCACGTACAGCTTGACGAGCTCGAACTGCTCAGGTGCGCTTTGCAGCGAGCGGCTGCTTAGCCTGCTGAAGTCACTTTGCGCGTCGCGACACACAGCGCCGAACTGGCTGCTGAGCGCGGTTATTTTCCGGTTTTGCTCGCTTAACGCAGTCGCCAAGTTAAAGTGCTCGCTCTTGTAGTCCTCGTGAAGTTGTGACACGTTCTGCAGTTTGCTCTCAATTTGGCCGCTGCTGCGCTTCGCCGCCTGCAGCCGCTGGCTGTACTGCGTGGCCGCAGGCGTGATCGCTAGGCTTGAAAGGAGAAGCGCCGCGCTTTGACTGCAGTTTGTCCGCTTCTGGACTGTGCTTCGCATACCGAGACCGCGACTGTTTTGTAATTGTTTATCTCATAAATGACTCACATCATTTTTCCGTGTATAAAATTTTAGTGCGGTCCGCTAGTCTCCGCCATGCAAACGCCCCTGCTCGTGTTCGGTTCAATCGGCTTGTCGGTTAACGGTGCTCTTCTTATAGCTACGTTCTTTTACTTGGTTCCTCGGTAGGTTGCGTGTTTCGCCACTAGATACCGAAAACTCAACAACGCAAACGCGCCTCTGCTTAGAAGCATTTCGAGCGACGCGCCGTCCGAGAAAACGATCAACGAGTCGATTTACTGCGCCTCGAGTCCGTACAACAACTCTAACTACCTGCCGATTTGCCCGCCTCCACCCAAAACGTTCGAGTACTCTTTCGCTTCGAAGTTGCGAAACTTGCTTAGCAAATTCACGAACTCGGAACTGCTTGCTTTCAAGAAGCTGTGCAGCGAGCAAGAAAGCAACAACCCTGTGCGCCCAACAAAGAAGCCTTCGAACGACTGTCTGGTCGAAGACTGCACTTATCCGTACCTGACGGACGCCGCAAAGGTCGGCGAAAACGCATGCGCTTCAAAGCACTTCAACGATTCGCTTATGCTTACTATTTAGTCAGCGCACCGCGCTGATTTAGGTTTTTCAAATTTTCGCACTAAATCGCCATGCGCTGTCATGCTCGCTTCGATTCTCGGAGTTAAACAAGTCAACTACGTCCTCGCCGCAGCGCTAGCGCACTGCGGGCTGTTCAGCGCTCTGTGGTTCGGGTTCTATTGCGCCAGAAAAGTTGCTGAGCTCTACAAGCGCCACCGGCAGCTCGAAGAGATCGCCGAACGGATTTCTAACCTCGAGCGAGTATTGCACAGTTTGGAGGTTCGTGGAAGCGTTGATCAGCTTTCCACTGTGCCTGCTGCAACTCGGGACAAGAACGAAAAAGTTCAGCGCTTTTCACGTTTGAAAAAAACAGCGGCGTGCGCCTTCACAAAAGCAAGCCACCTGCTCTGCCGCTGTATCGCTTTCATACAGCCGATGCTGTGTTGCGCGCTAGACTTGTGTTTTTCCGCAGCCACGCGTGTCGCGGCAAACCAGCAGACTCCGAGATTGCTAAAGGCTTACTCCTCAAACAGTGCAAAACCGTGCTGCACAACTATTGCGGAGTCGTACGCAGCAACTTTCGCTCCGCCGCGTCACGCCGGTTGCTGCAGAGGTTGCACTTCATGCACTGTCGCACAGTCTGGCGCCTGTTTCTCTCCTGCCGCTCTCTCGCAACGAACATACCGTGCCACACTTACTATCTCTAAACTCGGACGCTTGCTTCCTCCAAAAATTCAGGATTCTGTTGTCTCGCTATTAGCGATTCGCAATCTCTTTAGACTTAACTCCCGTCGAAGAATCAATCGTTTTTGCAGTTTTCTTCAGGAGAGCGCGAGTTCTCTTGAATGCTCACTGCTGTACGAAGCTATTCGCAAATCTACTCCACGAAGCGAAATTTTTGCGAAATACAGTCGCTTACTGGGGCGATGCCGCGCGCGAAAATTGGCGGAACAACTTCACTGCGCGCAGGATATTTGTAGCAAGCCAGAGAACGATGTCGTCATAACTTTCAACGACACACGCTATCTCAGTGTCATGACACTCCCTAGCAACTCAGAACACTGCGAAGCAGATTTACAATTCGCGTCGTGCGATTATTTTTTTGGCATTCAAGGAGCCGAGCAGAAAATTTAGGCAGCACAAACAAAGGACTAAGATGTGATCTGGCTCTTTAAGTCAGTTTAAGTGTTTTTTTTATTTATTTATAACAGCAAACCCAAATATAGTTAGTAAAGTCTAGTTTACCGTGTCACCACATTGTAGAAATAATCCGTAATCGAAGTTTTTTGTCTTTGAAAACTAAAACTTACAAAAACGCAAAAACTTACTTTGTCTATTTCTTCTCAGCAATCTCAAAATTATACGCTGTTCGCGCTTGTCGCGGCTTCCGCCCTCCGAAGTCTGCGTGAACGTGAGCTGATGCTGTAGTTGTGCTGAACACAACGCGTTTTGCTGCGGAACAGCTAGCTTTGTCATGCTACCGCCAATCTTTGCGAAAGCAGCGCGTGTTCGGTGGTAAGATTGCCCTCGTGTAAACGAGCTATATCGGAAAAACTGGATGCTGAAGGGCGTATTAAAGTGGTTTGCACCAGTAATGGATACGATTGCTCCGCGCATACCTCCGACTGCAATCCGCACGGTGGCGCAGGCCAGCAGATTTCGCGAAGGCGGGTCGCGCTGAAGCGCGGTGCGAACCGCTTTTTGTGCGGTAGACAAACTAGCATGGCAACGCTGTCGACAAACGCGTTCAGCTGTGAAACGGCAAGTCGTGGAGATAACAGCGAGTTATAATCACGCGTAGATTGATTTACATTTCTGCAAATTATATGGCTGTCATCGCACTGCGCGCGATTATGCAGCCAATGGACTACGTTCTGTTTACTATCGCTTTGAATAGCATTTTCATTTGCTACTTCTTTATCTTCGTTGCAGTCGCTATACAATGAATTGGGGTAGAACAGAAATAAGTCAGAACTTCAATCGGTACTTCGTAGGACTGCGGAGAAGATTCGCAGCGGAAACTGGGCGCGTATTTTACAAAGTTGACACAAGCAGGGAAAGCGAAATGAACGAGCAAGGAAAAGTAAAGGAAAAGGGTTTTTACGTACATGTGAGTGCGTTGGTGCTCGCCTAACTGACAAGCGCTGAGTATGCGCAGCTGGTAACATAAGCAGGCAAAAAAATTTCGCGACAAACATGAGCAACGAGCGCAAACACTCACAGCGATCGACTCAACAAGCGAGCTGAGGCGGGAGTAAGTGCAAGCAAAACTTCGAATTTTATAGCACATTATTAATTATCTTCGCCCATTTTTAGTGATATACATTAATCGACGCTGATTAGGTATGAAGAACAGATTTTTCCGCGGCTATGGACCAAGCAAGAGTGCTGCGGAAGAGCACTTTAGCTGGGTGAAGTTGCTGCTCCTATCCGCGTCTCCTCTTGGTGATTCCGCCGGTAGTCCGCCCAGTGAAAATTCTGGCATCGCTGGCTCGACTCCGACCAGTGTTCTGCAGTTGTCAAAACCTTTGGTAGTGTTACCGGCTACTTCTGAAGAACCTACCGTCTCTGAACTCATTTCTGCTGTGCAGAGTGAAATCGCAAAAAGTACGCATTTGAATATCTCGGAGTCTACGAAGTGCACCTGCCTTGGCTCGCAAGCAGGCTTCATCCGAGTGCTTCCGGTGTCGCCGTTCAAGCCGCCGCAGGCTCTTTGTTGGTTTCTCTTAGACGATACCTACACTGCTTTCACCCAGTTGTGCAATGCAGCCGACGCTAAGGAACTGGAAGTTCTTTTCTACCTGTTGAAAGAATCTTCTCTGGGGATTTTTGAGTTTCGGCAGGAGAGTGCTTGCGTTTCAATTGTTGACCATCGACTGCTCATGCACGTGCTGGAGCCATCGTTTAAGAAAAGATTTCCGGAGTTTTCGTCCTGTATTGTGATGGAACTGGCTGGTCGTTACTGGAAGACGAGATCTATGTATAGGCGATTGGCTGGCGGTAAAATGGAGAAGCTGATATACGTTACTGTTGAAGCTTTTGATTCTCTCCTGAAGCATGTGGGCAAAGATCTTTACTTAGAGGCTTCGCCCAATAGCTCGGTAAAGGCCGTGTTGGACACCCAATTAGGTAGTGTACAGTCTTCAGTCAATTCACTAGGGATGACGCGTAATGTAAATGTGGATAGTAATACAATGAACAGAGATCCGTGTTGTTTAGGAGGCATGCCGTTCTCTACGTCGCAAGCACAGAGTTTGGGATGTGAACCGCATTCTGCTCAACAAACAGCACCGTTTACCTCTCCTGCTGCCAGCCGAAGCATGTTTTTGAATCCACCTGTCGGTACTCAAGATCCGTTCCTGTGCTACCCTGTTGACGAATGGTTTACCACTCAGGAGGATGATCAGCAGTTGTTTAATGCAATTAACGAGACTCATTGCATAGGTACGACTGAGTATAATCGTGCTGCGTCTCGAGCAACTAACGCTTCGCTAGAATCGCAGCAGTCGGTCGCTGCTGGAAGTGGCGATGCGAATCTTGGTAACTGCAATGAAGACCACGAAAATGTACCACTAGTTCAGTCAAGTATGCAGAGCTCTGCTTCGACAGGATTAGCTCCGTCGATGCAGAACAGTGTTACTCAGCATGGTTTAGTGTTGAGCAATACGGCTGAACCCCCCACTACTGATGCCGAGAGCGCCAGTACGTCTTCTGCTGCCTGCAAAACGAGTTCTGGCGTTCTGCATGGTATCGGAAGCAGCGAATCTGCGACTGCACAATGCATTGACCAAATTTTTCACGATGTTGATGAGAACGTTGTTAATGTGAACGCTGCTGGTACGAACGATGCTAATGAAGACGTTATTATTGAAAACGCTGCTGGTACGATCGTTGCTAATGAAGACTTTGAAGAGGAACGAGCGATGCTCAGCGATCTAAAGCTTTCTACTGGTGAAACGCCGGATATGTCCTGTATCGAATTGTATCCAATGACGAACGACTGTCTATCCGCTCAATCATTGGGTTCTAATACTCTGTTTGACGCTAGGCAAGCTGAACCAGTTTACTCAGGCGCTGGGCGCTCGGATGAATATGCTTCTGACGCGTCAAACTTCGCTGCTGCTTCTTTAGGCAGCGATTCAACGCGCGGATCTGCTGCGCCGAGTACAGGTGTTTCGTGCAAGCTGAGCAGAGAGTCGGATAGTTGTGACTTAACCGAACACACTGGCGAGTCGACTAGCTTTAACGAAGTAGTCACCTCGAGTGGTCATTCAGAATCTGCTGCCGTTCATTGCAACACTTCTATACTCACTCATTCTTCTGCAATCACCGAACCTGTGCTTTCAACTTCGACCAACATCATTTCGCGCGAATCTAAGCAATTAGAGGAAGAAATTTCTTGTCCTACGAACGACACGGATAAGTTTTCTAGTTTTTTGAGTACTAGTCAGCCTGCTGATACACTGAGAGGTGATGAGAACCGAAACTCATCTACTGTGCCTATACCTGCGTCTGGTTTAGTTACTTCTACACAGAACGAGCCAGCTGAGGTGCTTAACGGTTTACTAATTCAACAAGCTCATGAAACTCCAAGCGGTTTGAGTGATACAACTAATAAGGTGGATGAATCAACTTCATCTGAACTGCTCGATAGCTCAGATGGCGTGTCTAGAAATCCTGAAACGGGAATGCGTTGCACTGTGATTCATGCCAAGAAGGTTGGAGTACCGTTGCGGAAACGATTCTTAGAAAAGACTGAAAACAGGTCATTTTTGTCTAGGCTTCCCAATGTCTTTAAGAACAGGATTGTGAAGAAAAGGTACTACACCGGTAGGCGCAAACCGAATTCGAGAGTGCTCAGAAGACCACGGCACGCTGTTAACCGCTCTAAATTTCTACGTAGAGGACTTCCCGTTAATAAGCGCGACAAGCAGTCAGATTTGAAAGGCACTTCCTCGATCGTCTCCATAAGAGGTTCCGTTGACTCTGATACTAAAACTTCTTCGCTTGGGTATTCGTCGGAAAGCAATGCGAAGCGGGTTTCACAGAGTGCGCATAATACCATAGCTTCCATTCTCCCCTCTGAACAATCTGCTAATGCAGCTGTCAAAGCTTCTGAAGAAATAGTGCAGACGCAGCACATAGAGAATGTTTCGAATGCAGCTGCTAGTTCAAATGATTGCTCCTCAAGCGCTGAGTACAGCCCGCATGCTAGTTTTGACATTACTCCTGACGCTGGATCATCGTATCTTGCTGGATTGCAAAAGCCGAATAGTGCAACCTGCGCGCAAATGGATGAACATGGCAATTCTTTGGTGGAAAAAGTTGACAACAGTGACGATTTGCTGGAGCTACCGGGTGTATCACAGCAACGTGGAGTTGTAAATACTGGGAAAGAGTCCATCGTGGATTTGCCTGAATCAAACGATAACGCTACAAAGACTTTCAGCGTTACTCACGTCTCTGCACTGAATCCCGATGATGAGATGCATCAGGACGAAGGATTAGAGGCTTCCACAACTGCCCAGTCCTTGATTCCAAACTCTAACTCGGCATTTTCAGAGCTTACCATGTCATCCCAGAGTGTAATTAACAAAGAACATGCAGTCGAATCGTCGCTTGCCAGGTACTTCTTAAATTTGGATCAAGATTGCAATAGGAAGACTTCTGGATCAACTAGAGATGTAACTGTTATTCCGCTGAATAATCCTCAAGGTGCAAATCAAAATGTTGTGCCCAAGCATACGAATTCAGCTGCTAACAGCGAAACCCGAAATCACCGCCGTCCTAAGGTTGAATTCTTAGAAGATGTTGATATCAAATCCTTTGACCCGACATTAGAAGCTAAAGCTTTAAACGATGACCATAACGTTGGTGCCAACTTGTCGCGCAGCAGTTCAACGGCCTCACGCAGACCGTTAAAGAGTATTTTGAAAGAATCTTCTCCACGTTTCGACAGCGGATTGTCCGGCCAGTCGGGGACTTCTGAAAACAGCAACACTGATATACGTAGGTATAGTTCGGCTCCCGATCTCTCTAATCCAATGAAGCTGGACTCGTTGAGAAAGCGAAAAGCAGCCAGTAGCGGAGTTTACAACGATTTTTTCCGGAAGAGTGGAATGGGCAAGGCTCTCTCAGAATCAAGCTTGTCAGATCACAAGCAGTTGAATTTTGATTTTAACGACGATTGTAGAACCCAACAGCGTGCAGACCCACTGCGAACTGGAGAAACGTCACGAGATGTCATGCAACCAACTGTTGCGACTCTCGATAGAGTGTTTACTGTGACGCCTATGATTGCCCAGAACGAGTTTATTGCTGCGTCTGAACGTCAAGAATGTCAGCCTGTTTTGAATCAAGTGCGATCTATGAACGAGTCTGCTGATGATCTGCCTGCGCCTGAATCTAGCGCGTCAGATCAGAAGCACGTTTCGAAACCTTGCTCTTCGCTGAAACCCAGTGACATTCATGAGCAGGACGCAGACAGCCCGCCGCTAGTAACGGAACTAGATCCCGTCAGTAGCACATTTTCTGCAGGAGATGAATGTTATGATGACACAAATACCTTTGGATTCGAGAAATATGACAAGTCCTATGTGAACGAACGCAACTTGTTAGCTCATAGCTTGAAAGCTTGTACTAGAATTTTCCGATCACAGTTGAGGGATGTTGTGATCGACTTCTGTGTTTCTTCCGGCAGAATGAATACCAATATTCTCTCTCTGTACTCACGCTTGTATCGCGCTAACCTGATAGCTGAACATTTCGTCGCTACGTTGCCTACTATTGCGTATGTGACAACGCTACCAAATGAAGTTGTTAGCCGGTTTTTTTCCTCTCTTCGGTCATGCGAACTCGCTATTAAGTGCATGATTGATGTTTGTAATCTGATGAGAAAAAATAATGAAAAGGCTAGCTCGGCAGCTGCCCGTGCCGAATCTGAAATCAATGAGAAACTGGAGAAACAATTCCGTACGCTTAATGGTTTTATCAATTTGATTAACAAGTCTATTGAAGAGCTACATTCATATGAATGTAAAGAACTTTCTAACAGAGCCGCCTTAAAGACTTTTCTTCTCACTATTGAGTCAATAAAGCAACAACTGGAGTGTTTTAGACAGATCGGTAGATTACAACCGGAAACCGGTCATATCAATCGCTCTAGCAGCTTAAAAAAGAAAACGCTTTTAGATCCTGCTTCTGAAAAGATCAATGCTGAAAAAAAATTGGTCGAAGTTGAGGAAAACTCGAATTTGTTGAACGATACGTTACAAAAGTGTATAATCCCTGAAGGTTACAGCCCATCTCTAACGATGGAGCGCGATCTTAGAATGTTTTGGCACCTTATATTTACAAAGTACGCGTTCGGTTATTTGCCAGAAATACTGCGGACGAAAGGTCTTGTTGTGCTACAACCGGATTTGCAGAAATTGTTTGAAAAATTTATTCCAGATTTGAATCGGACATCTTTCCTCGGGACATACAGTCGCTTGTTAGAGCATCTCACTAATATTGTTATGCATCCTGAAGATACTGATCACTTAAGGCATTTCATTACTAAAGACGAAAAGGCGTTTAATGACGCGTGCGCCGCTATAAGGGCTGAGCTGAATTTAGATAATTTAGCTGTTGCTATCATTGAGTCTGTAAACGATTTACTCGCTGAGAAAAATAGTATATTGGATGATCTTAGGTCGCTCTGTGCACATTGCAGCTCGTCGAATTCTTCTATGGTAGATGATTTAGTGCTTCAATACAAGAAGCTTATTGATGCCGTAGAAAAACAAGAAGCAGTAGACTTGAATGACAAATCGAGCGCTTCGGGCAATGCCACGAATGCGTTAAGCGATTCGGTGGCATCGAAATCCTTAGCGCAGTTTACGCATTCTGGTCGCCTAGCAGCACAGCGGAATAAACAGAGTCTTAACATAACTAACTCTCCACCTGGCTCTGAAGTTGTATCTAATGGCTCTGTACGAGTGGTGAATGGTTCTGAATCAGCTAATCTGCGTGAACCGATGAGTGATTCTGCTGGAGGTGTCGTTTACAACTTAAATAATCTGTCGACAGAAACGCAAGATGTTTCGACAAACTTTGACGAAGGTACACGCATGATCAACTCAGATTCAGACAATGAGTTTGGGGGTGGTGCAGCCGCTGAATTTTCTATGTCACCGCCTCTCTTCGTTGCAGATCAGCAACTCAAATCTTTTACGTTGATTGACACGGGCAAAGAAACTGGGTCTAATTCTCTACATGGCGAAAGCAGCTTTTCATTCACAGTCCCGCAGTATTCAAACGATTCGGCAAATGCTCAAACATCTAATTTGCTTTTGAACGAAGACAAACTCTTTCGGTCAGACAACTCTAGTAAAACAGTTCATGACGATGCAGGGAATGACATGAAAAACATGTTTGGAACAACGGGACCGGCTCACAGATACCATGAGTTAGAGATAACTGATACTACTCTGAGCGAGAAGAATGACCAAAATAGATTGACTCAGATTCTGTCTGGATTTCCTCAGATTTCCGGGAATGTGAAGCAAACAGAACCGCAGAAATCTGAGGATGGCGGAGAAAAATTCTCTGATGTGGAAAACAAAGGAACGGTTGATGATACGAACCTGTCTCAGCAGCAGGGTTGTAAAATTTCGATGAGGAAGGATGATGCTTCGGGTCAGTCTACTAGCGGCGTAGATGGTCGAGTAACAGTTTCACGGCTATCTTCTAGTAACAGCGTGAAGCAGACTGTTGGTCACTCAGGAATCAAAAAGAGTGGATTGGATTCGCGGGCATGCGGTAACTCCCCTAAGTTTTCGACATCTAGTCCTATGTCTCTTCCTTTCCGCACAAATGTTGCGAATCAGAAATCTAAATCTAACTTTCCAAGGACTTCGTACAAACCTGGCAGTAGTAGCTCATGCAGTAATAGTGAAGGATCAAAACTAGATCAGAGCAATGAAGGGTTGAAAGGGGCACCTTTTCGTTTTGGAGAATGTTACTCTAATTATAACACTACTGATCCATGGGAACGAGGGCTCAGGACTTTTGACTCGCCGTCGGCCAGATTGAGTACCGACAAAAGTCGAGCTGCGCGGTCGTCTGGCAACGTAGGTAATTACGCGCATAAGAAACGGCAACAGGGTACCTCTAATTCGAAGAAAACGCAGGATACTGGTGCTTCAACAGAACTCACACTTGATCGAGGCAAGAATTTGAACAGCAGCTCAATTCCCAAAAGAATGAATGCTGCTCAATTAACAGTGAATCAAAATACTCAAGTATTAGGCGCGCCTAATAAAGTCAAATCCAATTCTACTATCGATTTGATTGAGAGCAATTCTCCGAGCAGCACTCATTCGAAAGACAAAACGATAACCAGCTCTACAAGGAGTGTAAGCGGTACGCAGGTATCGAATGATGAGGAAATAGTTGCAAAGCCTGATACTTTAGGAATCTCCGGGATGAAACTCGATGCTAATGAGAATTGCGAGAGCTCTTCAACGATCAAATCGTTTTCTACCTCGACTAGTTCAGATCAGAATGGCGGGGAAGTGGGTGAGGAGCAAAAACGTATCACCCCAAAGCCTTCCAATCCAAAGCTTGCGAAGTCGGGAGATGGATCAGATAACGCCGTTGTTAAGACTATTGAAATTATAATTATGCAGCCACGATCACCGGAGGCTGACTCAGAGAATACTACTCTGCCAGTTCTTCGTTCGGAAAACACGCTGGAGGACAAGAGCCTGCAACTGCATATTTCGACAGAGGCGGATAACAACTCGCCGAAGGCTTCAAACTTTAAATCAGAAGTTCTTTCAGTTCACCTTCCCTCAGCAGACATGACTGATCTTGAGCTTTGCAGCACTTCCTCCAAAAGCTGCGGAGACAGCTCTATTCGCTCCAGTCTTCCACCCAGCAATGCATCTGATACGAATAACCGATTTGTAAACATTAGAGCCAATGGAGACCAAGCATTGTCTATTGGTGATGCAAAGACATACTATCATGGCAGTGCTGTATCAAAAGCCACGAAATCTTCTAAGGTGACTACGGCAGATTCTTCTTCTAGTATATCAGCACAGGAAGATCATTCTGTCGCGCAGGACCCTGGGCCGGGTCCTCTCTCTGGCATTCCAAAAATTGAGATTTCGCAGGATGGTACTGCGTCTTTCTCGAAGAATACTAAATTTTTGGCTGCTGCGGATCCACAAACTGAAGAAGTGAATCGTCAAAATCCGTTTAGAGCAGGCCAAACAGCTGACAAATTGAAGGATGACCTGCTGAGCACCACCGAGAAAACGCCTGATTTGCAGCTCTCTGTTTTTTCGTCGTCCGATGATGAATTACCTGGAAGCAAGCCTTCAAGCAGTGATGTCCAGCTATGTGTGCCGGTTGAGACAAAAAACGATGAAAACTCTAATGACGATAGGAATTCTAATAAACTCACTAGGAGAGTTTCAAGAAAAATGTCTTCCCCGAGATTAGAGATTGACAGTACTGCTATGAGCTCTAGCATTGGTAACACTGATCATAAAAACGGCTTGTTCAAACGCTCTGGTTTACTGATTAACAAGGTGGATGCCATGTTCGGATCACTTCTAGATCCTCTTGATCCCGACAGAGAATTGATTGAGGCATCCGAAGCTGCCTTTTCGAAGTTAATAGATTTGAATGAATCAAGCAGTTTTGGCGAAAAGCGTTATAATGTGCTTAAGAAGCTAGACAAGTTCTTTAGCTTGTACGACTCTGAATTAGCGGCAGAACCTAACAAGAAGCCGAGCGCTAAACCCATCGTAATCAATTCGCATTTCGACGCTCCCGAGCTGGTCCAGAGCTTCTGCGATCTTGTCGAGCACTTACAGGTGCAACACAGGTATATGTGCTCAGAAGAAAGCTCAGAAATGCATTCTGGCAAGGAAATCCTGAAAAAGTTTAATCACCTGCCGTCTCGGGACAACTCTTCAAAGGACCCCGCTTTGGATTTGGCTTTGAAAAAGCTGCACGCCATAATCACCGCGTACTCGAACATTTGGCTGTTTATCGAAACCCCGATGAGAGAAGCGCTCTGCGCAAACAAGGCCAAGGCTGCGTTGTTCTCGAAGTCAGTGCGGGCAGAGGGCCGAAAATTGTTATATAAGGTTTGCGAGAGCGCAAGGAACGAGTTCACTGCGGCCGATAAACCTATTGTGAACTTGATCGAATCTGTGTATGACGTGCAGCGCTACGTTGACCTTCCTTCCAAAAGCTTGTCTGACGCCGACGTGAAAGACGCTGACGCGCTTTTCAGCTTCATTTTGTCTGTCTTTTTCGAGAAAGACAACTCCGAAGACATTATAGACAGTGCTATCTGGAAACGAATGATGTCTGATGCCGCTGATGCCTTTCGATCAGTGAACACAAATGCGACGTACAATGGAAGCCACGCCAGCGCCATGATCAGTCATTCGACTAAGTACAAACTCTTTCAAAAGCGTGTATACAACGAGATATTTAGTTTCCTCTTCGGTGTTCCCTGCTCTAATGCTTCTACTTCTCAGACGAGAGCGGGCAGCAGCGCTCCGAAAACGAAATACACAACACTTGTGGACAGCATTGCGGACTCTATGTGCGTCGGACTTTACAACATGTTTGAGAAACTCGGCGTTTCGCTACTTCCGGATGCTTCCAGACAGCACGCGCTGAATGCCGTTGTTTTGCACCGACTCGGAAAAACTTCCGTCGCAGGTACCCGAGTGAGGAGCACGATCAACAAGTTTGTTTCTTCTCTTCTCCAAGACTCAGAACTTCTTGAACGCGATTCTAAGGAATCGGTGTTCAAATACGTCGAGACTAAGCAGAACAAGAACTTTGTGAATCGTCTTATTGAGGAGCGCCGAGCGCTAGAGTGTTGCTTAACGCGTGGAGCTGCGAGCGACAGTGTTCCCAGCTTGTTGCAGATCTACGACGATAAGAGCTTAAAAGCAAAAGAAGCGCCTTGGAGCGCAGAAGATCTTCTCGGGCCTGCGCTGTTTTACTTTCAAGCTGCGCTCTACCAGCTGCTGACTCCTGAGATTCTGCTGAGTTCTGCCCTGGTATGCCGAAAAATCAGTTCGGATTCCGTTCCTACTGCGAACATGGACTGCTCAGAGTTGACCGCTCTCGCGCTTCAAAATGTAACAAATGTTGTTCATTCGATTACCAACACCAACGAGCTCGGAGGAAACAGCCGCTTAGTCTCGGAGTACTTGAAGTACATTTTGCCCGACTTCGCTTCGAAGCTCGGGTTCAAACTCTTTTTTGAGCAGCTTCAGTCTACTTCCAGCTTGCGTACACCGCGCACCCCTAACGCTTTGGATTTCTTGGAATTAAGAGACTCGGAAGAGATGAACCAGTGGATACAGGGGATAAACGCACAACTCACAGGATTGGGCAAGAAGGTAACAGAATATAGTTTGCGGCATGCGATTATAAACAGGGAGATCTTCGTCGTTTCTTTTCCCGGCGAAAAAATGGTGTTCGACGACACGCTCTCTCAGGAATTGATCAGTGCGCTGAAGGCGATGTGCAATGACGAAGAAGGGAACTACCTGCAAAACCCTCTTCCGTTCTACAAGTTATACGAATGCGTAGGCTTGAGAATAGAGAATCGACAGAAATCGAACGGCGGAATGATACTCAGTGACCTGGATAAAACTGCTAAGTTAGAAGTGGCGCTCCTAGACTTTGTGCAGATCTTGAACAAGCTGACGCTGATGCTCTGTTTGATTAGCCGTGCGCGCAGCGTAGCAGTGTAGCTTGGGTTCGCTGCAACGCCTTTGATTGTGTCTCATTTTTCTGTTGCAGTGCGCAACGTGTTTAAGTAAATATCTATCTCCGCAGCGACGCGCGTCGTGTGTGGAATGGTGCATCGTTCAATTGATGCGTCTGTTCGTAACGCCTGCGGCGCAGACCGCAGGCAGTTCGTTGCACATAGTTTTGGAGACTGAGCAGAGCGGACCTGGTGAGGCTTGGGCTGAGCAGATAACCTTGCGTAAGAGCCGAACGCAAATTCCGTTGCGAGCGTTGTTGGCGCTGAAAAAGAGCGAACATGCGGAGGGTGTTTTTCGCCACACGTTTTGCAGCGTGCTCGAAGAGGCGGACGATTACGAAGCAGCGGCGGGCGGCTCGCGCTTCGTATTCCGCATCGCAGCGGAAGCGCCTTGTCCGAGCCGTTGTTCCGTGACTCTGCAGCAAGCGGCTTCTGTTGAGAACGAATGGGTAGCCGTGCTCTTGGTGCACCTGCGCGACAAGTACGGCAACAGAACGAGCTGCAGCGACGTACGCTGCATCGCGAACGGAAAACTGCACGCTAGTTGTGCGTTCGTTTCCGAAAGCGCTGTTGCGGTCCATGCCTACCTGGAGGATGTGCAGCGAGAGTGCGTCCGCAGGTTGTCCGTTCTCGTGAATGGGGCCCCGTTGCCATTCGACGCGACGCAGCGCGCGTGGCTGGATGTGCCGGTTTGCGCGAGGAGCGCACCCGCAACCGGCGCTGAGCGGCCGTCTGCCGTACTGGACGCTAACGACACGCGTGACAAAGGCCAACAGGCTCCACTGGCGCTCGGCTGGTGTTGCGCGCTTCCCGCTACGCACCTGGGCGAACTGCAGCCGACCAAGGCGGAGGTGCTGTTGCGTTCCGAGCCTTGGCCCGAAACGCTGGGGGCGCGGCCAGACTGCGCAGCGCTCCGCAGCGGCGCGTTTGATGGCGCGTGCCAAGACCAGCAGCGGCTGGATGCCGTGCTAGTGCACTACGAGGAGCGCATCGCCGATCTTCAAATCCAACTCGAGCAAAAAAGCGTGGAACTCGAAAACCTCGGACAGTACATTGTGACTTACGACAAGCAAGTGACGCTAGGACTCGTTCGCGACCTTCCCATCCAACTCAAGTCTTCGCTTGCGCTTACAACGGAAATGCAGACGCTGCGTCGGCGGCGCGAAACGATTCTCGAACGTCGCGCAAAGCTCGTCTTCGAGTTGCAGAAGTACAACAAAAAAAATCAGATGTTTGAGCAGTCTCGCAAGTTGCTAGTCAACATGCTGGCGCACGAGTTGCAGAAGCGCAGCGACGTTATTGCTGAGTTGCAAAACTTGCGCGCCAGCCAGATAAGCGCAGTCACCGCGCTCAACGCAAAGTCAAAGGAGGCCGAAACGCGTTTGGGCGGCGACTCAGTGCGCAGTCTGCAGCAGCGCAGCCTGAAAAAGCAGCTGGACCTGCGGCTCAGCGACATGATGAAGATGCAAACCTTGGAGACGCGGCTAGACAAGTTCAGTCAAAAGCACCTGGCGCAGCTTTGCCAAAAAATCGAGGCCGTCCATGTCGAGAAGAGTTACATGTTCGACAGTGCCGCGTTCTGCCGGCAGCAAATCGCGGCGCATTACATGAACAACGTGAAAAATGGACAGGCGGGCGTCGACTCCAGCGGTGTAAACGAGCCTGTGGCGCAACCAGGCTTGGCGCGGGATCTGAACTTGGCTGCGTTTTGGGAACGCGACAAAGACCGAGTGCGCGAATTGCTCGCGCAGCGTGACACGCGTTTCGACAGCTCGCAGATTTGCTACGCGGGGGAAAACCAGTATTTCGCGCAGCAAAACAGTAAAAAAGCGCCCTGCAAACGCGAGTTCAGCGCTTGCGCGTATCTACCAGGCCCAATGCCTGAAACCTGCGCTAACGAAAGCTTCGACCTTTTGGCAGCCATTCAGCGAGAAAAACTGCGGCTGAAGCGCAGCGCGGAAGACACGGTCGTGGCTGAGAACGCACCCGCGCGCGGCAATCCAAACCACGCTGACGATACGCATGCACAGCTTGCGGCGCACAGCCGCAAGTCTGCGCCGGACCTCGCGCGGTGGCAGGTCGCAGCTCCACCACGCCCCGCTGACTACGTGCGCGTGGTGGACCCGTGGGCCTAGTCACAGCGGCGCTTCTTAGTGGGACACCCGTCCGAGTCTACACGCGGCCCGCAACGACTTACCTTCCTCGTCGCTCATTTCTTCGCTGCCTGAGTCGTTTTCGGAACCGGGTTGGTATACGGAGTCAGACTCATCTTCGTGCTCGGAAAACTCTCCGTACACCAGCTTGTGCATGAGATTCTCGCTTTCGTCGTCGGACCCTAGAGCGGTTGCGCAGCATGTACTTACCAGAGCCTTCGCTGCCAGATTCGCTTTCCTCTTCGCTCTCGTCTGAGAAGCGGCAGCGCGTCAAGTCGCGGTTGTGCTCACAGCACGTCTTGAGCGACGGCAGCATCGCAAACAATTTCTTCAATGTGTCGGGAGACACAGGATCGATGTCAACGCAGGGATTTGACTGCGGGTCGAAGTGCTGCAAACATGACAGCTTTTGCAAGGGCGAAAAGTCTTCGAGGTTGCTGAAGTCGTTACCTAACAACTGCAGCGCCTCGAGTTTCGGGAAGAAGCGCACGATTTGTTCGATTTCGTGCCGCCCCGACAGGTGGTTGTCGTTCAACTCCAGAGCGATCACTTCCGCAAACACCGGCATGCCAGCTAGCGAGTGTAAGTTGCAGTCGTTCAAACTCAAGAACATCAAGCCGGAGTACTTGGAGAGCGTCTGCGCGTCCTCTTTGGAGATTTCGCGCAGATTCAGCCCGTCTAAAATGAGATTTTTAGCGGTCTGCGGCTCCCCGCTCTCGGCGTTGTGCTTTTTCGCCAAGAAGATTTCGACCTTGGACATGGCGATCGGCTTTGGACGAGAATTGAATAAAGCAAATTTTCAATTAAGCACAAACGCATTTATTGCTCTTCACGATCGTGGGGACGCGTTAGAAGACCACCAGCACTACCAGGACGCAGATCAGCAGCGCCGCCACTACGAATAGCACTTGGATGAGGTACTGACGACGAACGATCTTTTTAGCGTTGTCTGCTTGTGACTGCGAAGCACTTACTGTGGAAACTCTGACTCATTTGCTGCAGGTTGAAAGCCTTGTCAGATACCTCTTCCAGGTTCTCCCCGCGAAGAATCAATTCCGTCATGTTGCTTTGCATCAGCTCTTGGATTCCCGAAATGCTACCTTTGATCTGGTTCAGCCGCACGCCGACGCGGTTGTCTGAAAACTCGAGCTCTTTGCGCGCGATCTGTCGCTCATACTTCGCCAGTCCGTAGGGCGGGAGGCTCGCGACGACGTCCGGCACGCGCTCTCGTTTAACGCCGTGAACGGTCTGAAGCTCGTCTAGCAAGAAGTCGAGCACTGCGCCCATGTACTGCAGCGTCGTGTTCGCGCTGCTCGCCCTGCTCGCGATTACGGCCAGCCCCAACCCGGATTTGAACAGGAAACTGCTTAGCGCAGCCACACACTTACTAACTCTTGTACTCCTTGGTCGAATTGAGCGCAGCGGTGAAGTTGTTGGCGGACGCTGTACCGAGCTCCGTGCTGCGCGTCAGCTTCTTCATGATGGCGTTGAGCTCTGCGCGCGCGCTGCGCAGCGCCTCAGGAGCGTTGGCGTTATGCAGCGCCGCTTCGCAGAGCAGTACTTCGTCGAGGCGCCGGAACACCACAGTGTAGACGATCATGCCCGCAGGCTGCTTGCGGTTTGCGTTCGCGGTGCGTGAAAATCAATTAAAATCTTTTAATAGCTGCTCAGTTGTCGCTGCGCTGGCGACGAGCCACTAATGAAAAGCTTGAAAGTTAACAAGCGCATCTTATACTCCTTCGGCGGCGCGCGCGGTGCGCAGGCCAATGCTGCAGAGCCGAGCGAGTCTCCGCGCAACTATTTCCTAGAGGACTCGCGAGCGTTGGAGGTGCACGAGCAAGATGCCGTGCTGTTTTCGACGTGGCTCGGCCGCAATCGCACGCAGACGCACGCTGAGCGCGCCGAAGCTTCGACTGTGGTCGGATTCGCGTTGAAAAGCGTTGCTGACGCGTTCGCAGCGCCACAGCCGCCGCGCGGCGCGGCTGACGACAAAGCGATTGCAAGGCGACTGCGGAGACAGCTGCGTCTCGCCGCAAAGCGGCTCGAAGCGTCTGATTCGTTGGAGAAGCTTGCCGCTACGTCGACTACGCAGGGCTTCGTGCGCGCCTTGTTTCCGGGCGCGTCTTTCGCGCTGGTCGCGCATCCGCGCCTGTCGATAGAGCTGAGTAGCGCGTGTCTACTTCGCTTGCTGCAAAACCTCGAACAGTTCACCGGCTGTGCATTGCGCAGCAAGTTTGAGAAGATAAACGCTGCTGAAAAGCGCCGGAAACGTCGTAAAGCGGGTTTCGCCGTTGAGACTGCGCCGCCGGCGGGCGCGATACTCACGCTGAGCGAAATCGTCGACTGCTGCGTGACTCGCCGGTTTCTCCAAAGCGATGCGTTCGCTAAGGCGCTCAGCGACGCGCAGCCGGCGAAGAACAGCGAGTCGTGTGACGCGGAGGCGCTGCCTCACAAAACTGTGGAAACATTCTGTTCGGCTGAGCGGGGCGCTGAATCGTTTGCCGAGAGGTGTGGCGCTGAACGCGGCGTGCAATTGGACGACCTGCATTTAGCCGCGCGCGTTAGCTCGTTCGTCTGCGCAGCGTGTGGCGATAACGGCTTGCTGCTGACCACTCGCGTTTCGCAGCTAGCCCGATCACGCTCATTCGTCGTGAGTTTCCGACGAGACGCCGACTCGGTAACGCTATATCCAGCCGAAAGCGGCACATTCCGACTCTGCAGCACGCGGCCTGCGGGCGGCTGCGCAAGCGTCAAAGCAGCGACGCGCTCGCTGCACCTGCAGAGTCGCATCATCAAGCGACTGCAGACGCACGGGTTCAACTATCCAGTCCAGGAACTGAAGAAGCGCGCGAAGCTGCGCGAGACGATGCTTTCGTCGCTTATTTATTCTGACCTCAGCGAATTGCGAAATATCTATTGGATTGAAGCCTACAAGGCTGCCGCGTGCCGCGACGAACTCGTTGAGGTGGCCGACGGCGAGCTTGCGTTGGCGGCGGCTCTGCCGTCTTGTCCGCTTCAGTTACTTGGCTGCGCGGTCTCTTCAGATCCGCGTGCGCGCGCAGCTGCAGAGCAGCTACTCGCCGAAACTAGAGAGTTGCGAGCCGGCTTGAGCCAGGCGGTGGACGAGTTCAAGACGCGTAAAAAGCTGTTGGTTTAGGGCGCAGTGCGGTCGTGTTCGCGTAATGCGAACTTAGCAGTAGTTTAACAATGAAAACTCGCGATTTTACGGCTGTGCGCCTAAACGCATTGCCGATCGTTGCAGATATCGTTTAGAAAAGCAATTTTTCGAAATTTAGATGTGCGTTGAGAAACAAATAATCCTGTAAATTAGGTTTTTTAAATTTTTGAGAATTTATACCAGGCTTCATGAGAATCAACATTCAAGATTTGACTCGTTCGGCGATTGTTTCGCGCAGAAGCATGCCGTTTATCGCTGCCACACTCATGTCCGAATCGCTAAACTCTAACACGGCCGTGAAGCAGTTGGCATCGGATGGCGTGCAGGATTCGACTGCTCAGAACGTCAAGGCTTCGTTCAACACTAACGGCGATGAGGGTAATCTGCATTTTAATTTGCAGCGCGTTCACCTGGAGGTCGATCCGACACCTGCTGCTTCCACCGGTTACGCTCTGATTTCTGACGCTGCAATTGCTAACGCTCTGACCGCTGACGCCTCGGCCGCTGTTGCTGCGAAGGCTGACGCCTCGGCCGCTGTTGCTCCGACGGCTGTTGCTCCGACGGCTGTTGCTAAGGCTGGCATATCTTCCTCCTGTTGTCGCCCGGTGCAGAGCTTCTGCTTTGATATCGATATAAGCAACAGCATGGAGCAGGCTCTGTCCTGCTGGAACGAGATGTGCGTGCTTCGCGAACTAAGCTTCCAGGATGAAATTTCTTCTTGGAAGGAGGATTCCTACAACCCATGGACTGCTCCGTACACTGGTCTGTCTGCTCCGGCGGTGAACAGGGTTGTCTTGGACAGGCACCACGTTTCGTCTTCCGATCTTTCGAGAGAACCGTTGGACACGTTTTTGGTTCGCGTCACGCGTTCCGTGCATATAAGTCCTTAGAGTCGCCCCAATCTAGTGCCCAGTTGATGGGGATCGCATGGCACTCGTTCTCGTTTTGAGTAACGAATCGCGGCAACATGCAGCTGAGCTGAGCGATGAGAGTTCTGTAATTTCGCCGGTTGCGAACCTACCAAGCGTTCCTTGTATTAGCCAATTTTCAGGCGGTTGATGCGTTTGTTAACATCATTTTCTGTTTGAAACTTGTTAGTTGCGGAAGCGAATCTGCCGCTTTGTCACATAGCGCCAGGTGCAGTTGCTGAGCGAGCGGCTGCACAGCGAGGTGCGAGTAATCTGCGTTCCAACATGCTGCTGCGCTTCCTCGAGAGAGGGTATTCGCTAACTGCTGCATGTAGCGGCTGTACTGCAAACTGAAGGCAATCAGCAGCAACTGCTTTCTCGCAGCATTCGGGACAGCGGCAAGTTGTGTGAGCGAGCTTTCTGCGTCATCTCTATGGTTTTTGACTCTACTGTTATGAATATTTGGTAATATCGAGCATCTGGAGCCGTCGCATAGTGCAGGCTCGAGGGAGCTCAGTTGCTTGGCCCATTCATTGTGTGTATTGTAACTGTTCGTGCGTCGTAAGCCATTTTCTACCCGACCGGCTCAACCAGCAGCTCGAATTCGGTCGTGGCGTTGCAGAAGTGTCTCCAGACTTTTTTCGGCACGAAATGTACTCACAATGTGTGGAAAATACAGCTTTGGATGCTTTACGGACAGCGTTAGCATGAAAAAGTGCATAACCAAAAGGTTTGGAGAGCGGGACAGCACAGAGCCTGAGCCTGGTGCTACCCACCCTCGCTGATGATTCCGCTGTCCGCGGATGCGCAGCGTGACGCAGAGCAAAATATGCATGCGCTTCGCGTTTGTTGCGCAGCGCTCACTGAAAAACTGTACAGGAAAAATATATGCTGCGCAACTGCGCGCCACATTGCTTTACGTTGGAATTGCTGTTCTAGTATCAAGTCGTTGTTCAGTCAGTTGCAAGGCGGCGGTTTGCGCGGCTCCGCATAATCCACTGCTGGTTCGGAATCAGGACAGACGCTGTTGGCGAACGGCAGCCTCCCGTTTTTTGATCAACAATAATTAGATTAATGATTCTTTTCGTCTTATTAGAAGACTGGGTTATGACTAACGTTTGATGCGAGTTACTTTGCTTTGGACCGCACTTATAGCCGCAGCGCACGCGAGCGAACTGCCGTTGAATGTCGGTTTTGACATCGGGTCGTACAAAACCCGCACGGCGGTCACTTCGCCAAAGTTCCGTATGTCGATGGTGCCGAATGAAAGGGCCCAGCGTCATTGGGTCACGGCCGTCCGGTTCGACGAGCAACCCATTCGATTTGGCGAGGTTGCGTATAAGTCGTTTTCCTATCGGCCTGAGGCGATTCTGCGGCTCTTTTTCCAATTGCTTGGGTTTAATGCGAAGCCAATGGAGCACCTAGCGCGCATTGCGCACGACGTCTCGTTGCTGGACTTCTCGGTCGAGAGCGTGGCGAGCGAAGGCTTGGTTGCGTTTGCGGTGCCCGATGTCGAGCAACGCGTTGCGTTTAGCGCGGAAGGCGCGACGTTGGTGTGGCTTAAGTATTTGATTCAACTGTTGCACGACGCCGTAGACCGCGACCCGTATGTGAGCGGACGCTCGAAAGTGCGCGGCGCGTTTAGTTTGGCGTTGCCACTTACCTACGAGCAGCGGCGAACCGTGCGAACCGTCGTCGAGGCTGGCGGAGTGCAACTCGCCGGCCTCTACAACGCGCCCACCGCGGCGGCTGTTGCGCACGTGCTCAACTCTTCGCCGGATAAAGAACCTCGCCGTCAGTTTTACATGGACTACGGGCAGACGGCGTTGCGCGTCTGCCTGGTGGAGACGGGCGCGGGGCTCGCCTCGGCGTACGTGAAAGAGCTCGTTTGTGAGTTCGAGGAATCCGTAAGCGGCGCCGCGCTCGACGTGGTGCTAATTTTGTTGATAAAGAACCAGTGCGCGACGGCGCAGATGCCTTTGAGCCAGAACGCACAGAACTACTTGTTGCACTCTGTACACGCTTTCAAGGAGAAGCTGAGCATCATTGAATTTGCCGAATACAAATTGTTTGACGGCGCTGAGTTGCGTTGCGCTGGGCGCGTCACGCTCGCGCAGTTCAACGACGCGATAAGGCAAACGAAGTTTGTCGCCGCGCTCAAAGCGTTCGTCACGCGAGTCCTGAAGTCTGAACCGAACGCGTACAGGTCCGTGCAGCTTACAGGCAGCGCGTGGCGCCAGCCGCTGGTTCGCGCCGTGCTGGAAGAAACTTTGGAGCTGTTGGGCTTTGCGGTGGCACTCAACTTGGACGCGGACGAAAGTGTTTCGACGGCGCTGAGCTACATCGCTTCCATGCAGGCGCCGGGTTACCGCGTGAAGAAGGTTGCGATCGTGCGACCGTTAGAAGAGCTTTACACGCTCAAGCTCTTCGTGGACGAGCGCGAGGTGGCAGACGTGCTGCTGCAGTTTAAGGACTCCAAAACGCCGTTCGTTTACGGATCGGTTGAGCCCCGCGTGATCGACCTGTCGACGGTCCTCGCGCACAACGACATGAGCGATTCGAGCGTGCTGCACGTAGCGTTGCTGAGCAGAGGCAGAAGACCTCATTTGCGCGACTACATGCGGTTTGCCGGCGTCTTCCGAGGCGTCGCTTCGTGCCAAGCCGCGCTCGACAACCTTAAGGTAGAGCGTGGAATGTACGCGAAAAAATTGAAGGCTAACGAGCTCGTCGAGTGGACGGACGGCAAACACACGTACGAGGAGTTGGTGAAACACAACTGCTTTGCGTCGCAGCTGAACTTTAAGGTCGGCTTTTCCGAAAGCGGCTTGCTGCACTTCGACGGCGTCAGTTTGAACTGGAGCGAGCCGGTTGTGCGCAGCAAGTCTGTCGGAGTCAAGCCTCCGGCTGAGTCGGCTGCCACTGAGACAGCAGCGAGTTCGGTCGAGGCGGTCGACGCGGCAGCTAGCGACGCGCCTGCCACGCCGACGTCGGCGGGAGAAGCAGTCGAAACCAGCACCACTGCCGCGCCGACGAGTTCTGCGTCGGCGACGCTAGCTTCTACAGACGACTTTTCGCAGATCGCAATGAAAACGATGTGGAAGCTGAAGCTGAGGAAGCGCAACCGCTCGCTGCACGCGAGCGAGCTCGACTCCGCCGACTGGAGCAGCTTTGCCGAGAAGCACAAGTTTGCGTTTGCCCCGCAAGAGTATTTGGCTGCGTCGCAGTTGAAGGCCGTGAAGGAAAGCGTGAAGCTTATTCGCAGTGGCGACTCGTCGTACCGCGCGATACAGGAAAAGCGCAACCAGCTGGAAAGCTTCATGTATAACATGCGCGCGGAGATTGAAAAGCTGGAGAACGAGAACCTTGACGAGGAGCGTCGCGCTCTGCTCTTCGAGGCCGCGAAGTACCTGCTTGAGTTCGAAGAGTGGCTCTTCGCGGAGTCTGCAGACTGCAAAGATCTGATTTGCTTCGAGTCGCGCGAAAGCGGCATCCGCGACGTGTTCGAGAAAAACGTTGAGGCCGTGCAGCAGCACTTGCAGCGCTTGACGGCGCTGCAGAAAGGGCTGAACTTTCTCGGCGAGTTCGAGACGCGTCTGCACCACCTCAACGACAAACTGAAGGCTGAGCTGCAGCAAGAAGTGCAGCTGTTCAAAGAGTGGCTGCATCATTTGGACAGTCCGCTCACGGAAGACGCGGTGGACTCGAAAGCGAAGTCGCTCGAGCAGCGCTACGATGCGGCGTTCGCAGCAGTCAACTCTGAGCTGTAGTGTGCGTGGAGCGCCGCGGTGTCACGGTTGCGCAGTGAAATGCAGGCACAAGTATTTCTCGAGCACGCGCTGGCTGCGCAGCAGCGTTGCTAGCGTCGCGCCGCTGTCGACGGGCCGCAGTTGCTGCCGAGCCTCGCTTTGCACGGCGCGCAGGTCGAGAGCAACGCTGCGGCCGAGCTGCTCTGCGAACAGCGTTTGTGCCACAGCCGCTACGTCGCGCACCGTGCAGTCGAGCGAGAGCCGGCTCAGGCCATTCGCGAGCGGAGGCTGCTCGAGCAGCACGAGGCAGTCGACCAATAGTTCGCCGGAGTCGCTGAGCTGCGGCGCGGCGAGCGATGCGTCGAACGCGCCGCGCTCTGCGTACGCGCAGCCCAACACGCTCAACTGCTTCAGCGCCTCGGCCTTCTGCAGCGCCTCGGTCTTTTGCTGCGCTTCGGCCTTCTGCTGCACTTCGGCCTTCTGCTGCGCGCTCCGGTGCAGCATCTCCTGCGCTTTGCGCAGCAGCTCTCTAGGCTTCGCTTCTGCAGGGAAGCGCAGCGCCGCGCGCTCCGCGTTCGCAGCGGCGGCGCTGCCGAGTTGCAGCGCGAGGTCTGCCTCGACCAATGCCACGTGCAGCTCGATGCAGTCAGCCGCACTGGCTAGAAAGCGGCTGGCGAGCTTCTTGCACTCGTTGAACTGGCGCGTCGCGTGGAAGGCGCGACACGCGCGCAGCGCTGCGTCAAGCCGCTCGTGCGCGCTGACGCCGTCGAACTGCGCGGCGCACGCGTAGAGTTTCGCGGCTTCCGCGAGCGGCGCGCCGCGCGCGCGCGCCAGCGCTCGCTGGAACTTCTGCTCTGCTGGCTCTAGCGGCCCCTCGTGCACTTGCAGCAGCGCGTCGAGCGAGCTGGGCTCTGCCTCTTCGACGGACTGCGCGAAGAGCACGTGGTTGCTGCAGTCGGCCTCGTGCCAAAAGGTTTCCGCGGCAGACGCCGTACGCGCCGCCTCGCTCATTTCGCGCTTAGACAAAATTTGAAATTTATTCAATTCAATGCACGCTCCGGCCGTGCTGCTGACCAGCGCGTCGCAGCGGCTTCTCGACAGTGAGTTTCGACCGCGCGAGCCTAGGCGTGGCGCACTCTCTCGTCGAGGAAAACCTGCTCACGATTCTCAAGCCAAACTCGTACGTTGATCGTTGCGTGCTGCCGGCGCTGTGCCGCTTCAGCGCAAAGCGGCCTTTCTACAACGAGCACAAAGCGACGTGTGCGGCGCGCTCGTGGTTGGACAAAGTGTTTGCGCAGAAACCGACGGTCGAAGACGAGTGTCTCGCGCGCTACCGGCCAATTTCGCTGCCGAATTTAAAATCGAATTTAGAAGAGTGAGCCGATCTGCGCAATGCTGCCGTTGATCGCCTACGCGGCGGCCGCCGGCGCACGGCGCTGCAGCGGCGTGAATCTCGGCGACCCGCCAGCCGCGCTCTACGTCGAGTTGCAGAAGAAAGTGCTGCTGCGAGCTCGGCAGCTGCTGGTGCAGCAGGTCGCCGCGCCCGAGTACTTGAACTGCTTGGCGCCGCGGATCTGCGCAGCAGTCGGCAAGTTCTACGACGGCGCGGCGGGCGAGTGTGTCAGCGAAGAGGCGGCGGCGCAGCCGCTGCCCTGTCGCTTCGCGGAGAGCGCGTAGCGCGCCAAGACGCGTCGCGCAAACCGCGAGCGGCTGTAATTGACATAATTTATTACGCCATGCTTAGTAGAGCCGTGTTGTTCCTCGCGCTCGTATTCCGCGCGTCGGCATTTCTCAACAAGCTTACGGAGCTCGGACAGAACGCAGTGAACAGTTTCGGCGGCAATGCGAGTCTCTTCGGCAACATTTTGAGCGACAACGCGGGGAACGACACGGAAGAGAAAGGCCCACCGAAACTGCCCGAGCTGCGCAGCGACGACCTGCCACAGTTGTTGGAAACGGCGGAAAAGGTCGAAGAACGCGAACGCGAAATTGTAAGCGAGCGCCGCCTTTAGCAGTCCGACGCGACCAAGTACGAACAGCAACAGCTGCGCGTGCTGAACAAGTTCGGCGAGCCGGACGTCAACAAGCAGACCGCTATGCGCGAAGACGAGCACCTCGGCTTTAACGAGCGGGTCTACAACCAGCTGCGCTCCTACTTGTACGAACACGGCGAACTCGGCGAAGCAGAGCAGACGCTGCAGACGCTCCGCTCCGTGTACATCGTGAACAGTTTCGAGCTCAGCAAGCCCTCGAAGAGCTTTCTGGTAAGTCACGCGCACGTCAGTCTGACGGCAAAACTCACACTACTCGTAGGCGTTATTGGCAATTTGCGACGACGTAATTTGACTAAGTCTTGCGCGCACAGCGGCTGCACGTCGAGCTGGCTGAGCGGAGGCGGCCGAGCAGAAGTGTCGCACACCAGCGACCGCGTCGCTGCGGGTGTCGTCGCGGGCGTCGGCGGGGGTGAGCGCGGACTCGCCGCGGACGATTTCGCAGCGGACGAAAGGAGCGCGCTCCTTTCGGCCGAGGCGCGCGACTCGTCGAGAAGCGAGCTGCTGGACGTTGCGTTGCGGTTCGAAGAGTGCGACTTGACGGCGTTAAGCACGCGTTCGAACTCGCGGTGCAGCTTCTGTTGCGCTGCGTAAACGCGCTCCTCGCGGCTTCGCGAGCCCGACAGCGCTTCTTCGCCGCGCGACCGGCTAAGAGCGTTCGCGAACTCTTGCGAGCAGTAAGATGCGCTCGCTGCCTGCGAGCGGCTCGCCTGCGGCTGGCTGCGCGCCTCTTTGGCTTCGCCATAGCGCCCGCTCTGGTAAAGCACGTTGAACTCAACGGCGCTCGCCGCAATCTCCGAGTCTTGCGCGATTCTGCTCTGCGTGTCCGCCTGCGGCTTGGAGTTCTGCAGGAAGTCGATTATGTCGAGGATTTCCTGTTGGCTCATGCTTAGCGATTCGGCATTGCCATTGTTCTCGCTCAGCTTGTTGATGCACGAAGTCAGCCCCGGCGAAATGCTCGAGAAATACTGCACTGCTTCCCGCGGCAGCGCGACGCTCGCTGCGCTCTCTTCGACCAGTGGCTCAATTTGATTGTATATTTGTAAGCAGTAAGAGTCGAGCCCCACGTCGAAGTAGATCTTGTTCTGCTGGACGCTGCTCGGTTTTGCGGGTGCCGTCGGCGCGACGGCCGGTCGGCACCGCGGCGTCGAGGCGCCACTGCGTGACTTGCTGATCTCGTTTTGGCTGCTCTGCAGAAGCGCGCTCGACGCAGCGGAGCAGCTGCGCGCGCTTTCCGCGTCGAAGCAGTTTGCGGCGAAACCCGGATACCGCTCGCCTGACGCCAAAAAATGACCGGACGGAGAAAGCGCACCGTGACGCGAGCTCTCGTCGCTCGACACCCAGTTTCTGCTTGCGGCGCTGCCTGCTGCGCAGTGTTTGCGTGAATCCTGCCGAGAAGCTGTGTCGCGAGAAGTCTGGTCTTTGCGAGGCAGAGAGGTTTTCTCGACGGCTGCGGCAGCCGGACAGCGAGTTCTTTTGCGCTCGGCCGCCAAATCGTCGCAGTGAGCTGCGTCGGCGTTGTGCGCGTCGTGTGCAGGGGCGCGGCGCGATTTCCCACAGCAGCGCGACTGTTCTGGCATTAGCGCCGACTCCGGCGTCTCTGTGAGGCGCTGCGCGGCGTTTTCCAGACTGGCTACAACGTCCGAAGCCAGCGAGTCGTTGCTGAGCATCACAGAGGAGGGTTGCAGGCTGTCGCTGCCGTCCAGATCGAGTTCCAAATCGCCGTTCTGCGAGGTGACGCCTCTAGTGCAGGTCAGCGTAGTCGGAGGATCGCGCGCCGTCGCCAACTGGAAGTCGTTGAATGCGAGCTGCCGTCGCGCGGTCACGTCTCGCAGCGTCTGCACTCCTTGCTCATCGCTACGGTAAGTCGCAAAAGAGTGAGATCTATTCCGCAAGCCGGCTGGCAAACAAGGAGGTCTGTTTTGGTTAAAGTACCGAACCAAGCCGGTCAGCCACCCCATGGTGCATTACCAAATTAAGCGCACACTGCGCAGACTGCGTTCGGCAGCTTGCGCCGCATTTGCCAGAAGACGGCCGCCGCGCAGCGGAGCTTCTGGCAGATTGGCGGCGCACAGTTTTCCGGTGCGCACCGGAAACGTTGGAGCGCAGCAAAACTTTTAATGTGCAAATTGCCGCAACTGCTGATTTAGTCTTGTATTTCGAAGCTAAATTTTGAGCGATATTTTCGAGCGATCGAGAGCGAGCCTGCGTCGCCTCTTTCGTCGATCGTTCATGCGTCTCACCTAACCTGCATGGAAGGCCGATGCGACCCGTTCAAGTCTTCCCGTTTCCGGCTGTCGCTGGACCACCCGAGCACGCCGGACATCGCCGTGCCGAAGGCAGCCAGCCGGCTCTCGCTGACGGAACCCACGCCGTGCGCAGTCGCGCGGCTGAACCGTCTGACTGCTGAAGAGCAGTCCTGTCGGCCGGATCGGCCGAGTTTGAGCGCTGTGCCGCCCGACTCGCCGCTGATCCTTTCGAGCGTCAACCGCAACGCGCAACTGTCTCGTTTCGAGCAGTTGAAAAAGCGGCTGAACGAGGACATTGAGCGCATCAACTCGCTGAGCTCCGAAATCAACCTCAGTCAGGATGTGCTCAAGCTGAAGCCAAGTCCTGCCATGCGTTGCCGCAAGCCGTTAGCGGCGAACTTCGCTACAGACGGCGCGGCTGAGCCCGAGTTGAACAGCTTTTCTCGCCAGCATGCGTTTCCCCGCTTCGAGTTCTTTGGCGCGACGCCTTGCGCGCCGCCTGCAGTCGCTGCGCGGCCGGCGCGTAGGCTGCGGCAGTTTGCCGCGCGGGCGGCTGCAGCTGCAGCGACGACGCTAGGCGTGCGTGCGCCGGACGCCCTGGCGAGAAGGGTGCGCAGCTACTACACACGGGGCACGGTTCGCAGGAGTTTGTACGCAGCAGTTCTGCTGGCTGTGCTCTTCTGCTCGGGTTTGCTGCTGATGCAGAGCGTGAGCGTGCCAGCGTTGACCGGCGGCCGCGCTGTCGGCGCGGAGCGGCGGCTTCCGTATTTCTGTCCGAACGGCATGAAGGGTTCGTACTGCATTCGGTGCCCGTACCGCGCGCGTTGCAAAGAATTCCAGTCGGTGTGCCCGCCGGAGCACATTTTGACGAAAACGCTGTTCGGCGCGTACGAATGCAGGCCGTTCGCGAAGCAGTTGGATCGCCTCGTTTCCGATGGGCTGCAGCGCATCCGCAAGGTGCTGCTGTCCGAGCGCGCGGTCGCGCAGCCAGCGCGCGGCCGCCCAGCGCGGCCGCTGATGGCGTTGTTCAACGAGCACGTGAAGCGCTTCGCGCCGACGTGCTTCAACGCGACCGAAGTCGAAGAAGAGCTGCAGTGGAAGTTTCTTGCAGTCGTGCGCCGCGAGTCCGCGCTGGCACAGTACGGCCTGAGGTTCGACAGCTGCGGCGAGCCGCACCTGGTGTTATCGGGCAAAAATTTGGGCAGTTACACAAGGCTCGCTCTTGTGGCCGTGCCGCTGCTTGTCGCTGCGGCTGTCACGGGCGCGTGGCGCTGCAAACGCCGCGCGCCGCGCAACGCTGAGCCGCGAAACGGAAGATTCTAATATCGCGTTTTGTCTTATTTTCAAATAGCAAAAGAAATGCCTGCAGTTCAGCCCGTTGACATCAAGTCTAAGGTTGTCGAAGACAGCAGCGTGACTTTGGCCAAGGTCGTCGAGGTGCGCGGCCGCACCGGTTCGCGCGGGAACGTGACCCAGGTGAAGGTCGCGTTCGTGCGCGACGGCCGCTGTCTGATCCGCAACGTCAAGGGCCCCGTGCGCGTGGGCGACCTGCTCTCGCTGCTCGAAGACGAGCGCGAGGCTCGCCGTCTGCGTTAGGCGCCGGGGCGCAGCACCAGGACCGCGTCCCACGTCTCTTCTCCCTCTTCGCGCGAGACGCTGCAGGGCGGCGCGAGGAACTTACAGCTGCGAAAACAGTTCGTGCTTGCGCGCATCGCTGCACGCGCCGAGTCGCGGGCGCACGAAGAAGCCGTTGGGCGAAGTGTAACTTTCAAATCCTTATTTGTGATAAATGTGATAAAGCTCCCCGACGCACTCGAACGCGAACTGTTCGGCGCGTACGTCGCTCGGCAGGTGCGCGAAGCGGACGTAGATTTCTTCAGCGTCGCCGACTACGCGGGAGAAAGTCTGGCTCTCTGGCGCGCGGAAGGCCGGGGCGACGCCGAGATCGAAGTGCGCAGCGCGCGCGCCCATTAACGCAGCCGCGGCCGCGAGCCGCGCGCAGCTCCGTCGCAGCATCTTGCAGCAAGCTGATTGTGCGTTTTGCAGTTTAATCTCGCGCGACGGCGCTACGCGCGTTCGCGGGCCTCGCGCGGCGAGGCGGAAAGGTTGAAAAAGCCGTTGAGGTACGCGGCAAGCGTGGAGGGCGCGCGCTTTGACGGCGCGGCGCTGGGCGCGGGTCGCGCGGCCTGCGCGTTTCTGCGGTAGGTTGCGAAAAGCCGCGTGCGCCCGCGCGGCGGCAGCACGGCGAACGCGCCGCAGCGGAGCCGCCGCAGCAGGTCGCGGATCTCGGCTTGGTGCCCGTCAGCCAGCGCGGCGTTTGGCACGCAGAGAAACGCGACGCGCGCGCGGTAGAGCTCGAGCACTGTGCCGGCGCCGGCGTGCGAGAGCACGAAGTCGAAGCGTGGCAGCAGCGCACCGAGGTCTGGCAGAAACGCGCAGCAGAAGAGCCCCGCGTCGGCACGCTCAGCGACCTCGCTCGCTGCGTCGCGCGACGCGTCTTGGCGCTGCGAAGTTTTGCGCGAGCCGCTCGCGGGCTGCGCCGCGTCGAGCGCGGCGAAGCCCAGCGCCGCGAGTTGCGCGCGCGTTGCCGGCGCGGCGCGCCCGCACTGTACGAGCAGCAGCGCAAACTCCGCGCGCCAGCGCGCGAGTTCAGCGAGAAAGGCGCAGATGAGCGCGTCGAAGCTCGTGGACCCAACAGTCAGCAGGAGGCGCCTGCGCGCGCCGCGCGCGACGGCGAAGTCAGTCAAGCTCGAGAATATCGCCGACGATTTTCGGAATTTCGGCGCTGCGAATATCGCGGACCGTCACGGCGCCGTTGGCGGTCGCCAGCGCGCAGACGTCGTAGGCGACTTCGCCGGTTTCGATGAATTGGATGTAGAACTGGGCCGCAAGCCCCGCGAGGATCGGCGCAAACGCTGCAGACGCTGGCGCGGCCTTTGGCGACTCGCAGAGTAGCGGCTCGCCGAGGTGCTGCACGACGTCGGCCGGCGTGAGCGAGCCGCCGGGCCGGCGCTCGCAGTAGAAGCCCGCGAAGTGCGCGGAGCGGAACTGCCGGACGCCCAGCCGCGCGCGCGCCGCGGCCGCCGCGACGGCTGCCGGCAGCGCGGCTGCGCGCGGCAG
>NW_020873735.1:849476-868914 GCF_001901225.1 Dermatophagoides pteronyssinus
GAGCGCCGCGAAGTCCGGCGGGCCGTTGGCCGCGATCTGCAGCCGCACGCCGCTGTGCGCCAAGCACTTCGCGAGCTCGCAGTGCAGTCGATCGCCGGCCGCGAGCAGCGCGGTCGACGCGAGCAGCGCCTGCTGTGCCTTGTGGCCCCAGACGCGAATTTGCCGGTCGAACGTGTTGATTTGCTCGGAACTCAGCATCGCGCGACAAGCGAGCCGCAATTGAATTAAATTTGAAAAATCGGAATGAAGTTCTTGAAGGCACCAGGGCTGCTGGAAGTGCTCGAGCGCGACGCCGCGCGACAGTTCAAAGCGTGCGCGCTGAGCGCAGAGGAGCGCTTCGAGCTGGTGCGCAGCGTGGGCTTCGAGTGCGTCCAGGACGCGGAGCTGCGCGCGCTGCTCGCGGAGAAGCGGCACCCGGTCGTGTACGACGGCTTCGAGCCGTCGGGCCGCATGCACATCGCGCAGGGGCTGTTCAAGGCGCAGATCGTGAACCGGCTGACCGCCGCGGGCTGCGTGTTCGTGTTTTGGGTGGCGGACTGGTTCGCGCTGCTGAACAACAAGATGGGCGGCGACCTCGAGAAGATCCGCACGGTTGGCCGCTACTTCGAGCACGTGTGGCGCGCGGTGGGCATGGACTTGACGAACGTGGTGTTTCTGTGGGCGTCGGAGGAGATCGAGCGCGACAGCGCGCAGTACTGGCTGCGCGTGATGGATATCGCGAAGCGGAACACGATTAGCCGCGTGAAGCGCTGCGGACAGATCATGGGCCGCGCGGAGCACGACGAACAGCCCGCGGCGCAGATCTTCTATCCGTGCATGCAGGCCGCAGACATTTTCTACATCGGCGCGGATATCTGCCAGCTCGGGCTCGACCAGCGCAAAGTGAACATGCTCGCGCGCGAGTATGCCGCAGAGTGGAACGCGCAGCACAGCAGCACGCCGCTGCGGAAGCCGGTCGTGCTGAGCCACGAAATGCTGCCCGGGCTGCTGGAGGGCCAGGAGAAAATGAGCAAGTCGGACGCGGACTCCGCCATCTTCATGGAGGACGCGCCGGAAGACATCCGGCGCAAAATCAAAAAAGCGTTCTGCCCGCCGCAAGTCGTCGCAGGCAACCCGCTGCTCGCGTACGTGCGCGTGATCGTGCTGCCCGCGGCGCAGCAGCTGACGGTCGCGCGAAAGCCGGAGCACGGCGGCGAGATTCGCTTCGCGAGCTACGCGGAGCTCGAACGCGCGTACGCCGCGGGCGAGCTGCACCCGGGCGACCTGAAGCCGGCGGTGGCGGCGGCGCTGATCGCGCTGCTGGCGCCGGTGCGCGATTACTTCGCGACGCACGCGGAGGCGCAACAAGTGCTCGCCGCGGTGAAAACAAGCAAAATCTCGAAATAATCCGAATATTCGCATGGCGAGCTCGCAGTCCCTGTTGGAACCCGGCGTCGAGCTGGAGCCGGTGGAGTGCTTCATCACCGAGGCAATTCGCAACGATTTGGCGCGTGCGCCGGGCTCGCGCGTCGCGACGCGCTTTCCGCCGGAGCCGAACGGGCACCTGCATCTCGGGCACGCGAAAAGCATCGTGTTGAACTTCGGGCTCGCGCACCAGTTCGGCGGCACGTGCTGCCTGCGCTTCGACGACACCAACCCCGCGAAGGAGACGCAGGCGTTCGTCGACGGCGCTGTGGCGGACGTGCGCTGGCTCGGCTTTCGGCCGACCGCCGTGACGCACGCGAGCGCGTACATGGCGCAACTCTACGCGCTGGCGCTGGAACTGATCCGCGCCGGACTCGCCTTCGTCGACGACGAGTCGGAGGAGACGATTCGCCAGAAACGCGGCGGGCTGCACCGGCCCGGCGAAGCCTCCGCGTTCCGCGAGCGCGACGTTGCGACGAACCTGCGACTTTTCGAAGACATGCGCGCCGGCCGCTGCCGCGATGGCGAGCGCGTGCTACGCGCGAAGATCGACATGCAGAGCAGCAACATGCTGCTACGCGACCCCGTGCTGTACCGCGTGCGGCACGTGAGACACCACCGCCTCGACGACGCCTGGTGCGTCTTCCCGACCTACGACTTCGCGCACGGCCAGTGCGACTCGTTCGAGCGCATCTCGCACTCGCTCTGCACGCTCGAGTTCGCCGAGCACCGGCCGCTCTACGAGTGGTTGCAGCAGAAGCTCGCGCTGCCGCGCTCGCAACAGATCGAGTTCGCGCGGCTCAACCTCGCGTTCACCTGCCTGAGCAAGCGCGTGCTGGCGCAGCTCGTGCAGGAGTCCGTCGTCGCGGGCTGGGACGACCCGCGCATGCCGACGCTGTGCGGGCTGCGCCGACGCGGCGTGCCCGCCGCGGCGCTCCGCGCCTTTCTGCTGCAGCAGGGCGTCACGCGTCGCGACACGCTCACCAAACAGCAAGTCTTTCTGAAGGCCGTGCTCGAGCACCTGAAGGACGCGCCGCATGCGTTCGCGATTCTCGAACCGCTGCAAATGCGGCTGCTGAACTTCGACCAGCACTTCCGCGGGCAAGAGCACGTCGAGGTCACCTACCGCTCCGCGAGCGAGAGCTGCGCGCGCAAACAGCGCATCTACGCCGACCTGATCATCGACCGGCAGGACTTCCAAGAAGCGCCCGACGAAGCGTGGCGGCGGCTCGCGCCCGGCCGCGTCGTGCGGCTGAAAGGCCTCGGGCTCGTGCGCTGCCGCGCCGTGACCGTGCGCTGCGGCGGCGTGATCACGGCCATCGACGCGCAGCTGCTCTCGCCCGACGCGCTCGACGCGAAGGCATGCAAACAGCTCAAAACCATACAGTGGCTAGCCGAGGCGGACGCCGCGCCCGCGCACCTCGTGAACTTCGACGTGCTCTTCACGCGCGAAGACATGTCCGATTTGCCCGAAGGCGCCAGCTGGCGCGACTTCCTGAACCCGCACTCGCGCAAAGAATACCTCGGGCTCGTCGACAAGTGCGCGCTGCAGCTGCCGCGCGGAACGAACGTGCAGTTTGAACGCCTTGGCTACTACATCCGCGACCCCGAAGACCGCTCCGGCGTGCCCGTCTTCAACCTCACCGCGCCGCTCGAGTCCGAGTTCAGCGCGGAGGCCGACCGCATTAAGACGGAACTGCGCGAACAGGACCGGCTCGCGCGCGCCGCCGCCGCGCTGCGCCGGCAAAAGAAGGCCGAAGCCGCTGCGCGCAAGTCCGCGGCCGCTGCGCAAGCCGCCGACGCGTGAGCGCGCCGCTGCGCAAAGCGCCGACGCGTGAGCGCGCCGCTGCGCGCGCGCTATGCATTTACTAACCCGACGCGACTGGTTGCGCCACGCCGCCCGCCGTCTCGAGCTTCTTGTCTTTCGTGTAGGAAATGATGTGCACTTCCGAGCCCGTAGGGTCCTGCGCCTTCGGAGGGAAGACCACCACGTGGTCTGGTAGCATCTTGCGCGGACCGTCTTCGCCGCTCGGGTCGTACGGCAACATGATCTTCACCTTCAGCCCCAAGATGCCCTGCTTCATCGCCACCGTGCGGATCGCCTGCTGGATGTAGTAGTTCGCCGGGTTGCCCTTGCTGATCATGTAGCCGTCCTTGAACTTCATCGTCTTCGCGCGCTGCGCGCGCAGCTTCCCGCTGATCGAAATCTCGCAGCCTTTCGCGTTCGCCTCCATCACGCTGCGGATGATCGTGTAGCACGAGCGGCGTGCCGGAATGCCCTTCAGCAGCTTGTAACGCAGCGACTCCGCCTGCGCAATCGCCGAGAGTGCGCGGTTGCGCAGCCTCTCGGTGAGCAGCTCGATCTGCTTCGGCTCGAAGTTGAAGCGCTGCTGAATCAGCGAAGACAGCTCGCGCAGGTTGCGCCCGTCCGGCCCCAGCACGTCGCGCGGACGCGTCGCCTTGATGATGATGTACGTCTTCACCGGCGTGATGCGCACCTCGACGCCCGAGAAGCCCGTTTCCTTCAGGCGCGACGCAAGGAACTCGTGCACTTCCGCCTTGAAAATTCCGTCGACCACGGCCTTCCTTCTGCGCGAAATCTTCAGTCCCGTCATGATGCAGAAACCAGATTTAAATTATTAGAAACTTGCGTTTTTGTCTCGCGGACTCGCAGTGTCTTGGCGCGGCCGCGTGCGATGGCGTCCGCGCTACACGTAGTAGCCGAACTTCGCTGCCGCGCGCCGGCCGCGTGCGATGGCGTCCGCGCTACACGTAGTAGCCGAACTTCGCCGGCCGCGCGCCGGCCGCGTCGATCTGCCGATACTTGTCGTCCATGGAAAAGTCCAAACTCGTCGCCGTGGACACGCGGTCCAGCGCGTTGCTGCGCGACTCTTTCGGCGGCGCGCTGCGCGCCGCCGCGCTGGCTCGCGCCGTCGATGGCGCACGCGACTCCGAGCCGTCGGGGCTGTTGCTGCCGCGCGAGTAGTAGCTCGGCGTCACGCACGAGGACGCGCTCGGCATCTGCCACGTGAGCCGCGGCGTCGGCGCCTTCTCGCTGCCTGCCCGCGGCGCGGACTGCGCGCTGACGGCCTCCTTGTTGAACGGCCGCCGCGCGTCCTCGTCGTAGCCCGTCTCCGTCACAAATATCGAGTCGGGGATGTAGATGCCCAGCTCGGGCACCATGCCGAGCTCGAAGCGCTCTTTTTCCGTCAGGTCCAGTTGCGAGCAAAACGGGTTCGCGCTCGCGGCCTCGCGCTGCCAAATCAGCTTGCGCCCGCGCCGTAGCGCGCGTGCGCAGCAGAAGGTCACGTACGCTTGCGCGCAATTTACGAGCGCGGAACTCAACAGCAACACGAGCCCGCCCGGCGGCCGCTCCGCTGCGTTGCGCAGCCCGTGGAACGTCAGCAGGCTGAAGATCAGTGCTGCGACTGCGTGCAGCAGCGCGCCGAGTTGCGCGACCGATGCGATTGGGCTGTAGAGCAGCCACAGCGAGACCACCGGCGGAAGCAGGCTGCACAGCGACAGCGCACTGAGGTCGGAGAAGACTGCGAAAAACGAGACAAACACCTCTGCGCCGACGAAGGCCAGGAAGCACAGGTCCTCAAACTGGCGCATTTCACTTCGGAGTTGCATCGTCAGATTTGTTTGCAAACATAAAGATTATTGCGTTTCTGCGCAAATCGGTCGGGACGCGCTGCGGCCCCCGCCGCGATCGCGCGAGCGCTCGCCCGTTTGCGCACAACGCCGCGGCAACGCGGAGCATGCCTGTTGCACGTAAGCTTGCACCTTATCTTACACCAACATGGGCAACAGCTGCGGCAAAAACGCCAAACCTCAGGCGACTGCGCCGCAAACTGCGGAAGAAACGGGCAAGCAGATTGAGCGGTTGCGCGAAAAGAAGGAACGGCTAGCAGAAGAGCTCGCGGCGTGGCGCCCGAAGAACCAGCAAGAGGTCGAGGAGCTCGAGCTACGCATCGAGCAGGCGCAGCAGGAAGCCGAGATCGCGCGCGGCGACGGCGGATTCAGCCCGATCACCAAGGAGCGCGTCGCGCAGGAAATCGACCCGGAAGCCGTCAAGCTCGAGCGCCAGCAGAAAGAACTGTATAACACGTTTTCTGAAATTCTGCTCGACAGCCGCAACTCGACCGCCGACAATGCCGACTACCAGAAAGACCTGCAGTCCGCGTTGACCGCAAACGTCGCCGAACTCAACCAAATTTTCGACCGCTTCAAGAAAACCGCGGCGGGCCTCGAGAGCGCGCCGAGCAAAGACCAGCTCGACGAGCACAACCTTGCCGTGATCGCGCAGTACTACAAGCCAATCGTGATGCCGAAGTCGTTGGGCGAAGTGATCCGCCAAATCCGCATTGACTGCGCGGAGTGCTCGCTGCAGTCCGCGACGAACATCAAGGCGCTGATCCGACAGCTGCGGACCGGCGACACCTCCGGCTACATGCGACGCCCAATGCGCACGCTCGCCACGCAGCTGCTACACTTGGGCGACAAGCCGCACAACCGCTGGGCCTGCGACCTCTGCGGCATGACGGACGCCTCGGACCTGCCGCTTTTGATGTGAGGAACAGATTTTGTTTTTTCCAATTATTGATTTAGCTCGGCCTCGCGAGAGCCACCGATTTCGCGCGCTCCGACTACCTTCTCAAAATGCATGGCAGGTGAGTTCGCGTTCCTTCTCAGCGGCACGCGGCTCGCGCGCTCGACGCAGCCCGCCGCAGAGCCTGCAGCGCAACACAACGCGAGCGCCGCACAACCCCCAGATCTTGCGCGCGCAGACGCGTCGCGCACGCTGACTGCAGCTGCGGACGTGGACGACGTGTCGCACTGCACCGACCGCAAGCCGTATTTTTACAACGTGAAGGCCGGAAAGCTCGCGCCACTCGGCTCCCTCGCGCCGCTCAGCGCCAACCTGGCGATACGCGACTTCGAGACCGCGCGCGCGACCATACATCCCGCGCTGCTAGCGTACCTGCAGCAAGAAGTGCAGTTCACCGCGCTAACCGACGTGCAGCGTCTCGCGTTCGGCTTGGTGCCTTCCGGACTAAACCTCGCGTTTATCGCGCCCACGGGCAGCGGTAAAACCTTCGCGTTTTTGATACCGATATTCAGCACGTTGCTCGCCGCGAAGTCTGCTTCGGCACGAGACGCTGCGTCTGAAGATTCTGCGCCCGCAGACGCGCCGGTCGCGCTATGCCTCGCGCCGACTCGCGAGCTGACGCACCAAATCTTCCGTTTGGCGGCTGCTCTCGTCAAGCACTGCGAGGGAGTGACGGCGTGCTCGCTGCTGAGCAGCAAGCTCGCGCATGTGGAGCTCTGCAATTTTTGGGTCTCCACGCCGGGACTCGCGCTCTCCGCGAAGGCTGAAAAGCTGCGGCCTCAACTGGCCCGCGTGCGCTATCTCATCGTCGATGAAATGGACGCCGTGCTCAGCGGCGACTTCTGCCAGCAACTCGCGCTCGTCTACGCCGGCTGCAGCAACTTGCGGCAGCAGTTGTACTTCAGCGCGACGCTCCCAGACAAGGTGTTGGCAGCGGTTTGCGAGTTCGCGCCCGACATCACCGTGGTCACGCTCGGGTCTTTTCTGGTCGTGCCAAGCACAATACAGCAACGGTTGATCAGCGTCAACGACGATCGCCAGAAACTGCTCGCGTTGACCCAGCTGCTGCTGCACCAGGAACTTCCGGCGCCTGCGCTCGTTTTCGTGCAGGATGGCTCGCGGGCCGAGATGCTCGCACAGAAGTTATCGGAGCTCAAGCTGCGTGCGGCGCACCTGACGGCGGAGATGCTGGCGACGCAGCGCCAGGCAACCCTTGACGCGTTCGCAGCAGCGAAGCTCGACTACTTGGTGAGCACCGACCTCGCGGCGCGCGGCTTGGACATCAAAGGGATCCAGGCAATTCTCAACTTCGACCTGCCGCTGTCGCGCGAGGCGTACATTCACCGTATTGGCAGGACCGGCCGCTGCGGCCACCGCGGGCTGTCCGTCACCTTCTACACGCAGAAAGACCTCGAATTCATTCGCCTCTTTCTTAGCGTCTTCACGACCAACGCGGTCGAGCTTCCCGAAGAGTTCCGCAAGCTGCAGAAAGTCGCCCCTGCGACGGTCGCTAGGAAGTACAGCAAACGCGCCCCGATTGCGCACCTGACTAAACAGCAGCGCCGCGAAGCCACTGTTCGCCAGTTGCGCCTCCGCGCGCGTCATCGGTCCACACGCAGCAAACTCGACGAGCTCGAAGGCGCACCTGCGCCCGCCGACGCCTCTCCCCGCAAACCTGCCGCAATAAAACAAAAGCCACGGCCCCTGCAGAACAAAAAACTGAGAAAAAGCAAGAAGCCGGACGTTGAATAACTTCGCCTGCTGTGTAGCTCCGCGTTCCACGAAGCTGCGGTAGTAAAGCGAATCACTTTTCACACTCGCGTGTAACTCCCAGCTACTGCCAGTTGCGCTCTGTTGAAGAGTAGCTCCAATGGTGCTGCGAGGATTTCGCTTTCTACGTTTCATCGTTCTTTGGTCCGCAATGCCCGACCAGATATTTAGCACTCTCCTGGCAGCATATATCCGATGGAGCAAACAAACGTCAGAGAGAGATATGATTATTGAAACAAAGTAAACTGCAGCTGCGCACGCTGCACTTGGAAGCCTACAAGAAAACGCATGTCGGTTCGCCAGCTTTGACATGGCGAGTTCTTCCGCATAAACTCTCTCTAGGCCAACGTCGATTTCGAAATCACGCTTCAGTCATTCTTATATATGGGAGGACAATTCCTATTCCTAGTAGAATGACGCAACGCTTGAATCGTGCGCTCCGCTTTCAGCGCAGCCGCTGTTAATCAATTAAATACCCCGCAAAGCATCGCAGCAAAGATTCCTCACGAGCTCCAAAATAGGAAGGGCGCTGAATTGCAGTCGGCTTTGTTTCAGCATGTTAGTGAGCGTTGCTTTCGTCTTTGTGCGCTGCAGATGCGTTGAGGGATCATGCGCGTTGTATCCCGATGCACACCATCGAACGCGCAGCAGCGTGTTGCGTGTCTACCGTAGCATCACATCGAGGAGTGCAAATTTTATATGTTTACAATACTTGTGTCACTTTTACATACGCTCTACCGTAGCGGCAACTAATTGCCACTCTTCTGATAGATGCAGTTCAGAGCGGCGCGCATGTTGGATGCAACCAAGAGCTCGACGCACGAACGACCCACGTAGGCCGGAATGGCAGCGAACTCGCGCCTTGTTACGCGGAATTGTTCGTCGTCGATGAGTAGGATGTAGTGCAAGAACCGCTCACTGGCTTGCAGCTTCTCGCGAATGCGCGGTTCTGTGAAAAGCAGCTCGCTCTTTGCGCGAAAGCAAGTGCAGCCTTCCGCGTCTGCTAGGAGCTTTCGCATGAAGTCGATCGAAACAGTGATGACGCGCGGGCTCTGTGCAACCAGATCAGTGTCGCCGCAGCAGTTCAACATTGTGTTGAAGCCGCCGAACAGGAAGCGCGGTTCTTTGGTTTTGAAGTCCAAGACTTCCAGGCCCGCAGCGAGAATGCGCAAGGCTTTCTCCAAGCTGCCGCCCCTGAGCAGTTTGTCCAGTTTGTTGTTCACGAGGAACAGTCGTGAAAAAGGTAGGTCCTTGGTAGCTGGCTGAGTGGAGTGCTTGTCTTGCACAAAATAGAGCCGAGTGCACAAGTCCGCCGAGCATTGCATGCCATGCTGCGCGAGAAACGCCGCGGTCTTTTCGCAAGCAGTCGTCGACGCGGCTGCAATTGAAAACATGTCGTCCTGTTTATGCAGCGGCCTGTTTGCCGAAGCCGCGCGCACAGCTTCTTCCCATGGCACCGCAGATTTCTTGCGAAGCAAACAGCAAAAAAACCCGCCTGAGTCGTTGTCATGTGGGTAGAACCGGAGGCAGTTGGCGAGCGCAGGGTTGCCTGTAGCGAAAACCGTTGACGGAACGTTGTGCAGCTTCTGCGTCTCGGGCGGGACGCTTTTGCTGTCGAAGTACGGCTTTCCCTCGAGCATAACGGGCCAGCGCACCAAGCCGCTGCGGTGCGCGAAGCCTTCCACCTGCGTCTTTACGACTTCCAGCGCGCCCTCAGCCAAGTGCACGAGCGCGTCTATGACCGCTTCGTTCTCGACGGGGTTCAGACTGCAGGTGCTGTACAACACGTGCCCGCCGACCTTGGCGAGTGCGGCTGCTCGCTTCGCAATTTTGAGCTGCGTACTGTGTAGTTTCATCGCCTTGAGTACTCTCCAGGTGTTCCCCAATCGCGCGGTTTTTCTGTAGGTGCCGTCGCCGCTGCAAGGCACGTCAGCAATGACGCCGCTGAACTGGACCTCGGTTCCGTCTGCCTGCTTCAAAAACGGAAACGCCGAGCTGTCTTCGCGCGTCGCTAGTAAGCACGGCTGGATCAGGTAGCGCAGCCGGTGCAGCAGCATGTATACGCGGCTGGGGCTGAGATCGTTTGCGACCACGAGACTCTCTTCGCGGTCTGCAGTCGGACGAGCGCTTAGAAGCTCCAGCAGCTGCGACGTCTTACTGCCGGGCGCTGCGCAAAGATCCAGCAGTGTGAGCGGACCCGCGGGCAGCACGGTGCTGAGGAGTTGGACGGGCAACATCGAAACCACTTCCTGACGAATTAGCAAGCCAGTCTCGCTCTGTCTCTTAATCACTTCCCATAGCTCTCGCAGCGGCCCAGATTTCAGCTGCTTGAGCGGCTCGTTCGTCGTCACATAGAAGCCCTGCCCTTCGCGCAAGAAGGGAATCGGTTTCAGCACCGCGGCGAACTCCGTGGTCCCTTCTGCCGGGCGCGTGCCGGCGCACTGTGCGTGCAGCACTGCGTCGACGCTGCGCCGAATGTGCTCAGACTTCGCGTCTGCGCCGACCACGCGGAACGCAACCGGTAGCGGCCTCTGCAGCGCGGCGTAGAAGGCGGCACAGTCCGCTGCGGCGCGCATTTCGCAGCTTACCAGAATCGTTAGACGGGATGCTGAGCGCCGCATAGTATTCGAACAGCTCGCACGACGACATCTTGCGCCGGCCCTGCAATAATGCACGAAAAGTCTTATACAAAATGCGATATTCTATTGCTTGTCCGTCGTCTGGCGCTCGTCGGGCTGCTGCTGCGCGTCCGAGTTGTCCGGCGCCGAGTCGTCCGACTCGGAGGAAGAAAACTCGTCGGAATCGGAGCTATCTGAGCTTTCGCTCTCGCTCTCTTCCATCTCCTCGTTGCAAATCAAAGTCACACCGCCCCGCTTCTGGAAGCTGCCGCCCGAATAGCTCGATATTTTGTCGCGCATGAACTCGAGCACGCGCTCGAGCTCGCTCATCGCGAACGCGCGATCGCTCGCGACCACGCTAATCACGTACACCGGCGACGAGATTAGCTGGATTTTCAGGGTGAAGTCGTTCTTTTTGATCTGCCTCGCCATGTTCTCCGTCGCTATCACCGTCTCCTTGATCGCGAGAATGCCCAAACTGCCGGAACAGCTGACGCTCACGCGAACGCGCAGCTTGACCATGTTCGGCGCAATGGTCAACTTGATGACTTCCATCAAACAGTCTTTGATTTCTTCTGCGCAGTCGATTCCGTCGAAATGCGATTTCCCGACCTCTTGCGCCATCACTAGCGCGTTGTACGCGTGACCGTGCTTCTTGTACAGCGGCCAGATGATCGCCTCGTTGATTTCGCGAACGGTCTTGTTGAGCCGGGTCGCGACCTGCTTAACAATCAGCTGCGTCTTCTTGCCTTTGGCAAAGTGTTCGAGTGTCACGGGCACATCCTTGGGCGAGACGCGCTTTTTCGACAAGTCTACGTAGCCCTTGTCCTTGTCAATGCGAATCACCATCACGACCTCCTGCTTGCCAACTTTCACCAGCTTGTTGATGCTGCGGAAGCGACGCTTCGACAGCTCGGTCGGCAATATCAAGCCCTCGAGGTCGTCATACTCGAGCAGTCGCACGTACGCGCCCAAATTGCTCTCGACGCGCATCACCTTTATCACCACCAAATCTCCATCGTTCGGAAAAGAATTCTCGTAAAAGCGGCAGGCGTCCATCATGTCGGCGGCGAACGAGCTCTATTTTTTAATAAGCTTTATCGCCATTCTTAATTTGACCTCGATTTTGGGCACTCTGGCACCGCATGGGTAGCTAATATTTTTGAATATCGTTTAGTCGCGCGCATGACCACTTCGGACAGCGCTGGACTTTGTTTGGCCTGTGCCGGCGCTCCCTGTGCCGTTGGCGGCCTCTGTGTCCGCTGCGCCAGCCTGCCGCGGTGGGACCCGCGCGCACCTCCAGACTTGGCAGAAGCGCTCGCGTTTCAGCGCAGTCTGCGACTCTCGTTTCTCGGCGCAGCTGAGCTGCTCCGCAACGCCACGGTGGCGCTGCGCGCCCAGCTCGTGTGCTGCGCAACAAACGGCACGGCGATCTCACCGCCCACCTTCCGGGCGGCTTGCGAAAGCGCCGAGCTTCGCCGCTACTTGGAAGCTCCGCACGTGAAAGCGGCTGCGCAGCGGCTCTCGTCTGCACTGCCGGCTGCTGGGCCGCCGGACGGCGCGCACCACTGCTGGGAGCTGCTCGCGAGCAGCGGTCGTCAACTCTATCTCGCGCCACTGCTTCTGAGCCAGCAGCCTAGTTGGCCGTTGACAGAGACGGCAGCGTTGCTCCAGCGCGCAGCAAAGGCTCCCGCTGGCGCGGCGCGGGCGGAGCGCGACATGCCCGCCGCGCTGGCATTGCTGTCGTTGCAGCCATTCGACGGACCAGCCGCAACGCTTGGTTTTTCGCTGCTACGCACCGACCAGAGCACCGGCGAGCGCTTTGTAGAGGCAGTCTGCTTGAACAGCCAACTGCCAGAAGTGCTGGTTCCGTGCGTAGCATGTCACGAGCTGGTGCACGCGCAGATCTGGATATCGAAGCCTTACGTTTCTTCCGCCTGTACACGCCGCGAAGAAATTATTTGCAACCTCGTGATGCGCCGCTTTGCGACGCAGTACATGCAGAAACGAAGCGCGGCCGAGCGTCTGTCGGTGGCGCAGAGGATGAAAGCGAGCGCGGCGCAAGCTCACGCGTTGGACGCGAGCTTCGCGCAGCGCGTGGAGCGCGCGCTCGACGAAAGGAACGTGCTCGAAGTGGTCGAGCTGTTCAAAGCGGCGTTCTGCTAGCTGCCGCACGCGACTGTGAAGCGTGCGCGGCGCTTACGCCTGTTCCAAATTCAGCGCCGCGCGCAGCGAGCCTTTCTCCTCGATCATTTGCCGCAAAACGTCGAGCCCGCCGACGAGCTGCCCTCGCACGTAGACCTGCGGGAACGTGTTCCAGTCGAACATTTTCTTGACATGCTCGCGCACGCAGTTGTCGCTCAATACATCAAATGCCTCGAAAGCCACGCCCTCCTCGTTAAACAGCTCGACAATCGCGCGACTGAAACGACAGAACGGCCGCGTCTTGCTGCCCTTGATCAGCAAGAACACTGGTGCGCTATTCACCAGCCGCGTGATGCGCTGCTCCAGCTTCGACGAGGCCTCCGCAAGGCCTACGCGCACAGCGTCTTGCGTGAGCAGTTCGGCGAGCGAGTCGCTTTCCGCGTATCGCGCGCCTTCGAGAATAGCGCAGAACGCGCGTCGCGCGCCCGCCTGCTGATGTGCCAGCTCGACCATTGAGTTGTCTAACAGCACGCAAACCGCGCTTGGTGTGGTGAAGTCTTTCTCAGCGCGTGTTGCGAGCACGAAGCTGTTCGCAGCGAGTGTCGCGGCCAACTGGTGCTTCACTTCGTCGAGTGCCTCGTCGAGTCGCGGCTGCAGCGGCAGCGCGGAGCTCGCGTACTCCGACTCGAACTCGGGCTTAAACACGATGTCCACCGCCTTCACGTAGTCTTGCGATGACGGCACATCCGTGCTGTACAGCAGCTGCTGTTTCGCGACCAGCCAAAAAATCGGCGCCGCCGCGATGGCCAGCGCTTGGCGGCCGACCAGCAGGTTGCTGAGCTCGACCTCCGCCAGCCCGAGCTCCGTGTGCACCGCAGCCAACTTCTGGCAAACCAGCAGCGCCTGCTCGGAAGGCGGGTGTTCGCGCAAGTAAAAGAGCACAATGCCGCTAAACGCTTCTTCGCACAACAACGCTCGCAGCGCGAGCAAGTCGCTGATTTTGCGCGTTTTCGCACTCATCTGCTTCGCGTAATTAGTCTGCAAATTTGCTCGCTAATTACAAATTCTGCTCAGCAAATTGCGCTTGCTGCGGAATACCATCACGTCGTACTCATACAGCTCGGTTTCGAACACCTCGTTGCAGCACGGCTCGTACTTGTCAGGCACTAGCCATTGCGGGCGCGTCCACTTCCGAGCGAGCTCGTTCAGCAGCGTGTTTAAATAGTGCGCAGTCACGCTCGAAAACTCGAGCGTGAATTCGAGACCTGCGCAGATCAGGTCTTTGCACCGAACCACCGCCAGCGAGTTGCTTTGCTCGAAACTCTTGAATCTTTTCTCCATTGCGCAGGCAATAGGCATGCACTTAATTCTTTATGTGTTTCATCACACTTGGAGTCCCGAATGCGGCGCACGGCGCGCAACAAAGATTGAGCCTCGCGCTGCCGCTCGCGGCTAGCGCGGTTCGCTGTTCGCGGCTAGCTCGCTTCGCTGTCCACACTCGGTCGCGTCCCCGTCCACGCGGCGCTGACTGTGTGACGCGTTCGCGAGGCCCGCTGCCGCGCGCCATTCTAAACCGCATTGCTCCGGCACAACGCGGCCGCGACGGCACGGCCGCGGCCGTCGGGCAGTAGCGGCGCGATTTTCGCCGTCTGCCATTTTGCGGCCATATCATTCAGCTTCTTCTGCAGCGCATTCGTGTTCGCCAGCCCTGCGAATGGCGAGCCTGCCATGGGCGGCGCGCCCGCCGTGGCGGCCTTCGGGTACGCACCGCAGCAAAGGCGCGACAGCTCGTGAGCGAAGTATTCCAAGCCGAAAACGCATAGGAAGTACCACGACAAACCACTCAAGTACCGCTGCGACAAGTGAGCGTACGAATTGCCCTTTTGCGTGAGCGAAGCAATTGCCGCGGGCACTGCGAACGGCAGCGCGCCTACGATCGTCTCGCGGTACACTGCGTAGAAACACACTGCGAGCACCACGCGGTGCAGCATCGGCAGCATAGAGCTGAACGTCGCCTCGAACATATCGCCCGCGTCCGGCGCGGTCTGCGCGGCCTGCGGCAAACTCTTCATGTTGCTCAACGCGCCGTCTTGCTTCGCACCCACCAAGTAGTTGCACAGCGCTTGTTGTACTCGGGCGGGCAGCGCGCCCATTTGCGCGTGCGCGGCCGACAAGAACGCCTGGTAGGCCAGGACCTGATCGAGCTTGCCGCCCTGCGCGAACTTCTCGGACTTGATACCAAAGCGACTCGGCTTTGGCAGCATCAGCGCGTCGCGACTTACGAGCGAAGCCAAAGTCACGAGATAAATCGGAATGAGTCCGAACATCGCGGCGCTCTTCGAGACTAGAGCGTCCATAATCGCTGGCGAAATCTATATTTGAAAATATCGCAAATCGCCCGATTATGGCATGAGATGCACAACGCTGCTTCCGGAGCAGACTCGGCTGCGCTAGGTAAGTCGATTGCGCAGCTGCTGAAACGGGAGCTAGCGAACGACGGTGCCAGCCATTCCAGTTTTCCGCAGTTTCCCCGACGCTCGGAAGAACTGCGCGCTGCGGAGCGCGCGCCGCACGTGGACGCGCGGATACCCAAGGCGCTCCGCGAATTTGGCACGCCTGCTGGCCAGTCGCTGCTTCGCCAACTCGTCCGTAACTTCAAGCAGACGTCTGCGGCCTTCGCCGGCAGGGATCAACTCGAGCTGTCCGAGTTCGAGCGGAGCTGTGCGCGTCGCCGACTTTCGCTGCACGTGCCGACCGTCGGCGCAACGCGCAGCGCTTCACCAGATAGCGCTAGCTCGAGCGCGCTGCTCAAACTCATCAACGCGCTCTGCGCGGCTGACGTGGAGAGGCCGGCGCGGCCGAGCTCTAGGTTCAACGCCGCGCCGCGCGAGGCGACGACTGACAAATTGCTTGATCTCGCTTCGACCGACGTTGAACGACTTAGATCAGACCGCGCAGTCGAGCGCGAGCGGCGGTACTCAGAGTTGCGCCCTGCGCCGTTCGCAGCCGTGCGCAAGCCTGCTCGGCAGAAGCGCGTGTCCATTGTTGAGCCGCGCCTCGTGCGTGTAGGCCGCTCTCCGCAGCGCAGGCTGGAAACCGAGGCTCGCAGCTCGCCGAGGCCGTCTCGAAACGTTTCACTCCACTTGCTCCGACAGATCGCCGAGGCCAAGCTTGCGGATGGCAAACTCTCCGATTCCAAGCTCGCGGATAACTCGCACGCGGAGCAGCTGTGTGAGCCTGACGATTCGAGCGTGATAGCTTCGCTGGTAGCCAAGTTAAGCGAGACTCGGCCTAAGTCTCTTACTAATTCAGTCGCACTGCTCAGAGGCCGCGAACGTCCGCAGCTTTCGTTAAAACAACGCAACGAGCTCCTCGCTGCCTCACAACGGCTGCTCCGTACCGCCGGCGAACGAAGCCCGCAAAGCAGCGCTGAGAGTCGCGTCCTCTCGCGCTTGCGCTCTGTATTGCTTCCGCTGGCCATTGAGGACGAAGCGGACTGCCGCGGCGCTGATCGACAGCTGCTACTTGGCTCGACATTTGGCGTGCCCCGCGCAGAGCACTTTGCCTCGCGCCGTGCTTCAGTCAGTTGCGATTTCTCGCAAAACGGTGCTAGCAACCAGATGTACGCCATCTTGGACACACTGAAGAGCAACCTCGCGCTGAAATCGCAGCAGTACAAACGTATTTCGGTGCGCAACTCCACAGACTGCGATCGCGATGACGCAGCGCAACAGACGCAATGCGCTACCTTCGCCGAAGCCGAGAGTTCGATGCGCACTGCTCGCCCGCTGCCAGCCAATGAAGTTACTGATTGCATTCACGCTTTGCCAGCTGCGATACACCAGCCAGCGCAGGCGCTGCCAGCGCTTAAGCATGTTATCGAGGCGCTGCTGGACGCCGAGCAGAGCGAGCACGTCGCGACGGATGCTGATGCTGGCTCCTCTGCAGCATGCGCCGAGGCGCAGTACGCCGAATCTGGTAACTGGCGCGGCAGTTTCGGAATGCACTCGAGCGACTACCCTGATACGCTGTTCGACTTTAACCTCGCCGCGCTCAAACTGCAGCGAAGCCCGGACCGTGCTGGCTCTGCGCGAGACGCGCAACCCTCGGTGACGGCTCTGAAGCGGCGCGTCGGTAGAGCGGACGCTTGCGCGCCCGTTCCTTGCGAAACTGCGGCGACCGAGACGCAGCGCGCCGAAGCGGACCTGTTGCACGGTAAACAAAGCTTATGCGAGCGCAACGCTGGTGGGCTTGCTCAAAGAAAGCGCCTACAAGCACTAACGTACAACGAATCGAGCAAAGATCTCGAGCCGAGCCGCGCGGGTCGGCCCACCGCGCGAATCGACCGCGAAGATCGCCAGTTTGGGAGCGACGACATGCTACGCGAAGCGTCGCTCTCCGACGAGTCCGAAGCGGTGCCTGTGGTTTCCCCTGCTGCAGGCCTGGCTGACGCTGACGCTCACAGCAGCGTGAACGCCGGTTCACAGAGCGATGCGTCTTTGCAGTACGCGGCCGAAGATCCGTCGGAAGCGTTTGACTACGCAGGCTGCGCGAGCGACCGCAGCGATGCACAATCAGACGTGCGCCGCGCGCCGTCTTTCTCCGCCGTACAGACGGAGGAGCAACTTAGTCAGCCGTCGCCGTCCGCGCGGAACCGCTTGCTAGCGCTGAGCTCCCAGCTGCAGAACACGACCCAGTGCGACGACCGAAGCCAACTGCGCGCAGACGCTGAGCTGACGCGCGACCCGCGCGGCCAGCCCGGCGTGCGCAAGCCACATGCGCCGCAGAAGACGAAAACACGCTCAGCGCAAGCTGACGCAGATGAAATTTTCTTCTCTGCGTTCCGCAACCACTTGCTCGTGCCGCGTCGCGCTGAGCCGCCAGAGACTGGGCTTGAAGGTGAGGGCCGCGGACAGGCGTCGCTCAGTGACGCGCGACCCGAGAGCGCGCTGCCCGACGAGGAGCCCGACGAGGAGCCCGACTTCGACGCGCAGTCGCAGCTGTCTGCTGAGCAGCTTGCTTTGCTAAAAGACATTAAGATTGGTTCGGCTCCGAAGCGTCGGCTTGGTCGCGGCGCGCGCGGCTCGTCTCGAAGAACCACGCGTGACGACCGCGCGCAAAACGTCTTGCGCAGCGACACCGATATGTCCTACGTCGCGAGCGACGAGAGCGATTCGAGCTCAGCTGCGCACGCGTCGCTTGTTGCGCAGTCGGATGATGCTCTTGACTCTTTGTCCGGTTCCGACAGCCTCACCTCTTCAGCGACTAATTTGACTTCGGCTGAAGCGTCTTCCGACGCCACTCCCGTCTTAGACCTCGACTCGCATTACGACTCCTTTGCGGTCGAGACGAGCAGTGCGCTGTCCGCTACGCGCAGAATTGAAGTCAACGCTGAGCTGGCACTCGCTGTGAAGGCGCCGCACGCGCCCCGCACAAACGCAGCGGCGAAGGCGAATAAACTGCGTCGTGTGAGCATCAAACCGGTCGCTGCGGACGCACGGCCAGCCGCGCGCAGGCGGCCGCCCCGCGTACGTGTCCCCCCGCTCAAGTGGTGGGCAGGCGAGCGGATCCAGTACAAGTCGGAGGATGGGTCGCTGACGAACACGAAGGCCGCGGCTGTGCTGCTCGCCGAGCGCGACGAACTGCCCAAAGAACCGGTACGCCGCAAGCGGAAGCCTCGGCAGATCGCTCTCCCTGCGGCCGAGCGGCAGGTCTCTCTCCGCGGGCCGCGCAGCGCCCAGATGCTGGCTGACCAAGCCCCTGCTGCAGCAGCGAGTCCGATGCACGTCGGCTCGCCTGCGCTTCGCGCCCGAAGCATTGCGGATGCTTCACCGCAGTCTTTCGAGGAGCCTGCCCCGCAACTCTCGCTGAAAGACGCGCAGTGCTCGCTGGACCCCGCGCACCACGCTCCAAGCGACGTTACTCGCGGCGCTCTGGAGACCACGGCGCAGCAACATCTGGGAGAAGAGCCAAGCGTGCAATCGCAAAAGCCGCTGCTACTGGCTTCGCGCGGCACGCTCGCAGTGCCGTGCGACGAGAGCTTCTTCGACTGCAAACTGAAGCGGCAAACTGCGCCGCTCGTGAACAACGCGGCCGGCAAGATTCTCATCCACTCGCTGCACGAAGATCAAAACTGGATCACCGTGGCTGCGGACCCGCTCGTTTACAAATTCACGTTGCTCTTCCAGACGCTGCGCTTCACGACGATCTTGTTGTACCTGGACGGCAGCAGCCGCAAGGGCATCGACAACGCGCGCAAAACGTACGTGCTAGTGCGGCCGCTGTCCGGCGCGTCTTGCGAGGTGCAAGTCGCGCCGCAGATCGCGGACTTCGCGGCCCGCTGCGCGTCGTTCGTTCTCGCCGACAGCATAGCGCTCCTCATTCCGCCAAACTCGGTGTACGACATTGTGAACCCGAACTTCGAGGCGGTCCGTATCCTCATCCACGTCGTGGCAACCAACGACACGCTGTTCCAACAGTTCAGCAACCAGTAAGCGCGCAGCGATACGCCAGCACCGGTTTTCCGAGCGGCTCCGCCTGTTGCGCGAGCCGAAAGCGCCGTCGCATCCCGTTTCCACAGCTTCGCTGCGAGCTATGCGCCGCGAAATCAGCACGTAGACTGCCCTGCAAGAAAACGGCTGGTTTAGCAGCAGCTCTGTCGCGCTGCTCTTCTCAGCTTCCAGCCATTGTTTGCGACACGGTCGTCAAGCGCGCGCAGCGCAAAGGCTCGCTGTGTCGCACCTATATTAATCAGCGCTGAGCAACCCGCGGCCGCACGCACTGAAAGCTCAAAAGGAAAACGCCGAGCAGTTTGACTGGAGAGAGCAACTGACGAGTGGACACCGATCTATTCAAACTTGCGGCGCGCAACGCCAATATAGTCGAAACT
>NW_020873735.1:878073-933588 GCF_001901225.1 Dermatophagoides pteronyssinus
GTAATCCTGCAGCATGTACGCGGTGTGCGCGCTGGATTTTGGCCGCGAGGGTGGCGGCGAGCTTGGCAAGGTGCGTTCGCGCTTCGAGACGATCATTTGGTAGTACGGAAAAACGAACTCGCCCACAGTTAGGTCTGCAAAGACGCGGTACGCCAACGCGTGGTTAACTTCTGCACGACTTCGGAACTCGCAGTTCTTCAAATAGCTTTCTACACGCGAGAGCTCCTCGCGAAAGTCGAACTCAGCAACCAGCTTTTTGCTTTCGTTGACCGCGTGTGTCTGCACCAACTCGACCGCGTTGTACAACAGCGCGTCGATAAGCTTCAAGCTCACGCTCAGCGCGTTCAAGCCGAGTTCGATGAGCTCGAGCCTGCCGAAGCGCGAACAGTAGGTGAGCGCTTTTTGCGCGCAGCTGTCTTCCACCGAACCCGGCGTTGCGCCGGTTCCCGAGCGGTACTGCTTGCGGATGGATTCGTTGACTCTAAAGCCCAACAGCCCCGCAAACGTCTTGATGTTCGGCACTATGAGATGCACAAAGCTGGCCGTCAGCAGCGCCTCCAGCTGGTCGCGCGACTGCAGCAACTGAGACACTAGAAGAGAGTCGCTGCCGTGCTTTTGCTTCAGCTGCACGAGAGAGGCAGCGTCGAAGACGCCGAAGAGCATCAAGGCCTCAGCAGCGGCGGCGACCTGCCCGGCGAAGCGCGCGTGCGCTAGCGCCAGCGCGATCAGCAGATTGTAGCACTCGTTGCGGAAGCGAGAAACGGCGAGGAACTCGAGTTCGCTGAAATTCCACGGGAAGCAGCGGTGAAACGGCGCGACAAAAAGCGAGTCTGTTGCCGGAGGCGCCTGTTGGCGCGAACTGGTGACCGGGTACAGCAAGATGAGACACAGCCAGAGCACGCACTGGTAGTTGCGAACCGCAGGCAGCGAGAGAGCGCTGTTGCAGCAGCGCTCGGCTACTGCGCGCGGCACGGCAAAGAGCAGCGACGGGTCTTGCAGAAAAACGGTGAGCGCGAACGAAAAGTCGGTGTTTTCTTCCATATCGAGCACGCAACTGAGTCGACTCGCTGGACTATCCAACGCATCGAGCAGCTTGCTTGCTTTGAGTTGGCTGGGTCGCCCGAAGTTTTCCAGCGACAGCAGGAACTCGGACGCAAGCGAAAGATCTCCCTTGTCCTTCTGGCGCTCCGCAAGCGTCGGGCGCGCGCCGTTCGACCAGCTGGACTCGAGCACATTGAACAGCTTGCGCGAGCGGACGCGCGAAGCGTCCGTCAGAAAGAGCACGTGCAACCCAAACTTGTCGCGCGCCACGCTGTAGGCGAGCGAGCCGCCTTGCGGCCCGAGCGACGTGTTGGCCAAGTGCAGTTCCGCAGCGCCGAATTCCAGCACCGTTTGCGTGACGGAGCTGGAAAGCGTTTCGAGCAGTTTGGAGACTGCAGCGCGTTCGAGCCCGCAGCCGAAGTTAAGCCGTAGCGCAGAGACGGCCTCGACTGCGGGCAGCTCAGAAGCGGCAAGCAAGTCACCGAGCGCGCCAACGCTTGGTTCTGTCTGAATGTTGCCGGCGCGCGTCACGAGCACGGAGTGCAAAAACTTGTTCGCCCAAGAGCGGCGCAGCGCTGCGTTGTTCAGAAGCAGCAGCTTCCGCAGCAAACAAGAGCCTGTCTCGCGCTCACTCGGCGATTCCGCGACAGAGTCGACAGTGACGCAGCGGTCTTCAGCCACGCGTTTCAGCAAACTTTGCGGCAGTCGCGGGTCGAGACGCGGCAGCGTTTTGCAGCGAAGGCAGGGCAGCTCCAGGTTCCGACTCGTGAAAAGCACGGTAACTGGACCGCTGCGCGTGTCGCGCACGACGCTGAAGCCGCGCGCTGCTTTGAGCGCCGCGACCGCCTCGGTGCTGCTCGCGCTGTTGCCGGCGAACTGCAGGACGTCGGGGAACCCAAGGTAGTCGCCGGCGAAAGTCGAGACGTAAATGCCCAGCGCGCTGAACCACGAAAGGTTGCCGCAGTCGCAGCAGCAGTAGCGCTGCCCGCCGTACGAGCTGCCGGCGGCCACAAAGAACTGGTTCACCGAGTCGCTCTGGTTCGAGGCTACTAGGCGCAGCGCTGTCGCGAGCAGCTGCCGCTGCGCGTCGTCCGCGTCTCTTCCGGCGCAGAGCAAAATGAGCAAGTCTGCGCAGTCCAGCGCAGAGCAAACTAACTGACTCAGAGAACTCTCCAGCACAGCGCTGAGCGCGGCGCGAAGACTGCGGCGTTCCGAAGCTTGCGCGCGAAACTTGCAGCAGCTAAGTTTTGCAGCGTTTACGATCGTCAATTCGGAGTCGACCTCCACGGGACTCACGAGAAGCGCCCACTGGAACGCAGCCGGCAAATCACTGAAGAACACGTCGCTGTGCAGCTGCTCGCCGTAAGTCACGCGGAAGACGGGCCGCTGCTGGCCGAACGCGAAGGCAGTGCCTTGCGCAGCGTCGAAGTCGGCGCGGTTCAGCGTCAGCCGGTAGAAGGTGTCAACACTCTTCTCGAAGTCGCTAAGCGGATGCTCGTAAAACGAGTCGAAACTCGCAATGGCGGACTCCTCGAACTGCGCCAGCTCGCTATTCTTTCGGCTAGCGCTGTGCTCCAGAGACTCGCAGAGCTTTTGCAGCACGCTGCTCTCCGGCGCGCTGGACTCGCTCGCCGAACTCGGCGAGCTGTGCGGCTGAAACGCCAGCGACGAGTGCACAGGCGGCGACGGCGGAATGAGCCGCGAGTTGAATTCGAGCTCTGTCGAAAGCAGTTCCAGCTCAAGTATGCAGCTCGAAACCGCGTCGTAAAACAGCGCTTTCTCACTGACACGCATTGTCTGCAAGCACTCGGTGAGCAGCTGGCTGAACTGCTCGCGCTGCAGCAACGAGCCTTCCTTGCCCCACGCGGCCAGCATGGCGTCGGAGATCGTGAGCCGCTCCGCCTCGTCGAGGTCCTCGCGGCTGCTGGCGGACGCACTCGCGGATCCGCGCGCCGCGCCCGTAAAGTAGCGCAAGAAGTGCTTGCGGGAGCGAGGCTTCGCTTGGCTGCAGACGCTGTGCGCGTCGCTTTTGCGGCGCTCCAGAGGCAGCTCCGGAGCGGCCGTGTTGCTGCGGAACCCGATCCACTCCTTGAGCTCCGCGTACAGCTCCCGCGTGTACGGCAGGCAGAGCAGCGCGTAGCCGGGCAGGTTCTTGACGTGCGGATTGCTTTCGAAAAATTGCGCATTTGCTTCGGCGTTCAAGTGCAGCGGGCGCGAGAGCGAGAACACGCGCTCTGCCGCGACGTTCGGCAGCTGTGCCGCAGCCGGCCAGTCCGCCTCGGCCTCGTCTGCGCTCAGGTAACTCAGCGCGAGCGCGACGCGGCAGCGACTCAGCGGACACGGCAGCGGCCCGTCGCCTTCCTGCAGCACGAGCTTCGAGAGGTGGCCGCGAGCCGTGCAAATCGTTTGTTCTGCAGCGAACGCGGCCGAAGCGCGCACCGCAAGCGGCCCTTCCTGCGGAAAGATGTACGGAAGCCGCAGCGCGGCGAGCTGCTCGACGCAGTCGTGGTAGGGCACGTGCAACAGCTCGAACAGGCGCCGCATCGCGCGCCGCGCCTTCCAGTCGGGCAGCGCCGTGAAGTGCGCCAACAGCAGCGCTGCGGCAGCGCACGTGTCGCTGAGCGCCGACGACTCGCGCGCCAAGAAAAACTCCCAGTAGAACTGAGCGAACAAGCTGCTGTCGCTGCCGCGGGCGCCGCTCCAGAGCGACTGCGGCGCGTCGCGCGCGACGTTCGTGTCTAGCCGCACGAGCCCCGCCCGCAGAAATCCGAAGGGCAGCTTGTGCGTCGCGTCATTCATCGAGCGATCAGCGGCGCGAGACCGGAGACCTAAGCAACTTCAGCGAAGCCCACGCGCAAATCCGCGGCTTCTCGTTGCGTTCGCAAATAATAAAATGAATTTCTGATCAAAAAGGAATATCGCGGAGGACCGACACGCGCGCAGCCGCGCGCAGTGGAGGCGACGCTGGCGCAGCGCCGCCTTTCGAAAAGCAATTAGCGTTAGACCGAAATTCGAATTTGTATAAATCTATTTAGCGTAGGCGAGCTCCGCTTCCGCTTTTCAGCTTGCGAGCCGAGTTTGCACCCTACTTGAACTACGTGCACTGAGCTGCGGAAATGCGGCTGAGTCCAAAGCGCTTGCTGCTCCTCACGCCGTTCGCTGCGCTGCGCTACCACGAGCTCTTCGACACGCAGCTCGCCGCGCCGGCGCAGGCAAGGCCGCAAGCGCCGAAGCGCTCGCGCGCGTTTGGCGCACTGAACGCCGACGACATGCAGGCCATCGACCCGGAGCAAGCGATCATCAAGGCGCTGACGCCCGTGCAGCAACTGCTGCGCGCGCGCGAACCGCCCGTCGCGGAAGACGTCCCGGATTACTTGCCGACCGACCTGAACCCCTCGACGCTTCACCGAGACGAGAAGGCCAGCGCTGAGCTGCACACAGTCCAGCAGCTCGAAGCGACTCCGCAGCAGCTCGCATTGCGCCAGATGGCGCTGAAGTTGTTGAACTCGGAGTACGAGCTGCAGCGCACGCGCCTCGCGCTGCTCACTTCTTTTTTTGAGATCTTGCCGGTCGGTCCGATGTTTCCGCAACGTAACGGCGTGATCATCTGTCTCCGCAGCAAGGTCGAGTCGCCGCAACTGATGCTGCTGCTCGAGATTCTGGAGCGCGCGGACGTGCAAAACTCAGAGCTCGAGTTCCGCGGACAGCTGCGCAAGTTGATCGAGCACGGCTTTGTCAGCACTGACGGGCTGAACTTGGTGCCGACGTCGAGTGCGGTAAAAGAGCTCATAAGCTTCGAAATCACGTACACGGACTGCATGCAGAAAGTGCTGCGTGACACCAAGAAAGACTTCAGCATGGCGCGCGGAAACCGCGGCGTGAAGTTCTACCACTCGCGCGGCGCCTAGCGCAATCTCTCGCCCAATTAACCTGAATATTATTTTTCCGAGGGCCGAATAGAGCGGCTTGCGTCGATGTCTGCCGCTTCTGGCTAGTTTGCGCGATGAACGATTTTTACTTGGGCTGCGAGCTCAAAACCGTCGAAAGTGTCTCCTTCAGTTTGTTCGGGCCCGAGCAAATTCGGAAGTACTCCGTGTGCGAAGTCAAGAACCCGGAGCTGTACAGCGGGGATGAGCCGGCGCACGAGGGCCTGCACGACCTGCGGATGGGCACTACGGACTTCGCGCTGTCCTGCAAAACGTGCAACATGGACTACCTCCAGTGCCCCGGCCACTTCGGGCACATCGAGCTGCACCGCGCCGTGTTCAACTGCGGCTTTCTGAAATCGATTGTGAACGTGCTGCGCTCGGTGTGCGTCTCGTGCGGCCGGCTGCTGCTCGGCGAGGACCTCTCGAAAGTCGGCGCGCTGTTCTCGTTGAGCGACCCGCAGCAGCGACTGATCCGAATCGCCGCGTACTCGAAGGACTTTACGCACTGCCCGATCTACGAGACGGAGGACGGCGCGACGGTCGGCTGCCACGCGCCGCAGCCCGTGTTTAAGCGCGAAGGCATTGAGATCGTCGCAGACTTCTCGCGCGTGTCTGCGGAGGGCAAAGAGGCGTGGGCTGGCGCCGACGGCCGCCGCAGCTTCACCGCCGACGAGGTCGCCGCGGTCTTCGCGAAGATCAGCGACGCAGACGCCGCGATTCTCGGGTTTCGCCCGAAGCTGATGCGCCCCGAGTGGATGGTCATCAAGGCGCTGCTCGTGATGCCGCCGAGCGTGCGGCCGCCCGTCAAGTTCGGCACCGACCGCAGCGAGGACGACCTTACCGCGAAGCTCAGCGACATTCTGCTAACCAACCGCCAGCTCGAGCACTTCGACAACGAGGGCGCCGCGAGCCACATCATTGAAGACACGTGCAAGTTGCTGCAGTACCACGTCGCCACGCTCATGAACAACGAGATCGCGGGGCTGCCCGTCGCCACCACGCGGTCGCGCAAGCCGATGAAAAGCATTCGGGAACGCTTGAAAGGCAAGGAGGGCCGGCTGCGCGGCAACCTGATGGGCAAGCGCGTGGACTTCAGCGCGCGCACCGTCATCACCGGCGACCCTAACATCGAGCTGGACGAAGTCGGCGTGCCCATCAGCATCGCGATGTGCCTGACGTTCCCCGAGCTAGTGACCAAGTACAACGTCGAGCAGTTGCAGGCGCTCGTCGACGCCGGGCCGCGGCTGTGGCCCGGCGCGAAATACGTTACCACGCGCGACGGCGTGCGGTTCGACTTGCGGCACTGTGGCAGCGCGGGCAACGTGCTGAACTTAGAGCCGGGCTGCGTCGTCGAGCGGCACTTGCTCACCGGCGACTTCGTGCTCTTCAACCGGCAGCCCTCGCTGCACAAGATGAGCATCATGGGCCACCGCGTGCGCGTGATGCCCTACTCGACCTTCCGCGTGAACCTCAGCGTCACCTCGCCGTACAACGCCGACTTCGACGGCGACGAGATGAACCTGCACCTGGCGCAGACGCACGAGGCGCGCGCCGAAATCCGGCACCTGTGCGCCGTGCCCTTCCAGATCGTCTCGCCGCAGAGCAACAAGCCCGTGATGGGCATTGTGCAGGACAGTCTGCTCGGCGTCTCGAAGCTCACGAAGCGCAGCGTGTTCATCGAGCAGGCGAACTTCATGCAGTTCATGCTCGTGCTGCCGCGCTGGAACGGCCGCCTGCCGACGCCCGCCGTGCTGAAGCCGCGGACTCTGTGGACCGGCAAGCAGCTCTTCTCGCTCACGCTGCAGTTCGGCATCAGCGACTTCGCGGAAGAAGCCGCCGCGACTTACGGCCACGCCGCGGTCAGCGGCGCGGAGTTCCTCGAGCTCTACCGCGACTCGAACTCGCGCGTGCGCGGCGACAACCGCTGGTTCACCGAAAACGACGGCTACGTCGTGATCCAAAAGGGCGAGCTGCTCAGCGGCGTCATCGACAAGCGCTGCGTCGGCTGCACGTCCGGCGGGCTCGTGCACATCATCTGGCACCAGTGCGGCGTCGCGCGCGCGCGCGACTTCCTCTCCTCGCTGCAGCAGATCGTCAACGCGTGGCTGCTCACGCAGGGCTTCACCGTCGGCGTCAGCGACATCACGGTGAACCGCGCGACGCGGCAGAAAGTCGCCGACGCGTTGGCGCAGAGCGAGCGCGCCGTTTCGAACTTGATCGAAGCCGTGCAAAAGGGCACTCTCGAAATGCAGCCGGGCAAGGGCCTGATCTCTTCGTTCGAGTCGCGCGTCAACGCGGAGCTGAACAACGCGCGCGAAGCGTCTGGCAAAATTGCGGCCGACGCGCTCGACGACGCGAACAACATCATCGCCATGGTCAACGCCGGCTCGAAGGGAAGCACAATCAACATCGCGCAAATCATGGCCTGTGTCGGGCAGCAAAACGTCGAGGGCAAGCGCATCCCGTTCGGCTTCGAGGAGCGCACGCTGCCGCACTTCTCGCGCTTCGACTTCGGGCCCGACAGCCGCGGCTTCGTCCGCAACTCGTACCTGCAGGGCCTGACGCCGCAGGAGCTGTTCTTCCACGCGATGGGCGGCCGCGAAGGCATCATCGACACTGCGTGCAAAACCTCCGAGACCGGCTACATCCAGCGTCGGCTCGTGAAGGCGCTCGAGGACGTCATGGTGCGCTACGACTACACCGTGCGCAACGCGCGCGGCGACATGATTCAGTTCTTCTACGGCGAAGACAACGTGCGCGCAGAGTACGTCGAACAGCAGGTTCTCGAGCTGATGACGCTCAGCAACGACGAGCTCCGCCGCCGCTTCTACCACGACCTCAAGTCGCCGAACTACGGCCAGGGCTGGTTGTCGGAAGAAGTCCGCAATAACCTGAAGTTTGCCGTCGAAGACGCCACGCTCGAAGAGGAGTTTGAACAGCTGCGACTCGGCAAGCGGCTGCTGTGCACGGAAGTCTTCCCCGACGGCGAAACCAACCAGTACTTGCCCGTGAACTTCCAGCGCATTCTGTGCGTGGCGCGGAACAAGTTCGCGCTGGGCGCGGTGTCGCCGCTCGACCCGCGCGACGTCGTGCGCGCCGTGAATGCGGCGCTCGAGAGCCTCGTCGCCGTGCCGAGCGAACTGTACGTGCTGCGCGAACTGCGCCGCAACACGCTCACGCTCTTCGAGATCAACGCGCGCACGCACCTGAACAGCAAGCGGCTGCTCCAGCAGGTGCGCGTGACGCAGCCCGCGCTCGATTGGGTGCTCAGCGAGATGCGCAACAAGTACTTCTGCTCGCTGGCGCAGCCGGGCGAAGTCACCGGCGCGCTCGCTGCGCAGTCGATCGGCGAGCCGGCGACGCAGATGACGTTGAACACGTTCCACTTCGCCGGCGTCGGCAGCAAGAACGTCACGCTCGGCGTTCCGCGGCTGCGCGAACTGATTAACGTAACCAAAAAAGTCGCCACGCCGAGTCTCACGATCCAGCTCGACGAGTACGCCGCGCACGACAGCGTGCTCGCCAAAGAAGTGCAGGGCAGCATTGAGTACTGCTCGCTTGAGCGCTTCATCGAGTTCTCGCAGCTGATTTACGACCCGAATCCCGTCGAAACGCTCGTGCCCGAAGACGTCGAGTGGGTCTCAGACTACTACGCGCTGAGCGACTTCGACAACTCGCTGGCCGCGTCGCTCTCGCCTTGGTTGATCCGCGTCGTGTTGCAGGAACGGCTGATCACAGAAGGGCTGTCGCTCGGCGCGATCGGCAACGCCATCAAGACGCGCTTCGGCGCGAACAACCTGCACGTGATCTGGACCGACGACAACAGCGACCAGTTCGTCGTGCGCATTCGCACGTTCTCGAACGACGAGCGCTTCATCGACTCGATCGTCGAGTCGGAGTTTTCGGCGCAGATGAAGACGCGCGAGATCGTGAGCGTGCTGACTTACGTCATGAAGACGCTCATCCCCGACATCTGTCTGCGCGGCATCAGCGGGATCCGCAAGGCTTACATGCGCGAGGAAAAGCGCTCGGCGTACGACCCAGACGCTGGCACGTTCGCGCCGGCGCCCAGCCGCTGGGTGCTGGACACGGACGGCACGAACTTGGCCGAGGTGCTGCGGCTCGAGCACGTGGTCGCCAGCCGGACAATCAGCAACAGCATCACCGAAGTCTTCAACGTGCTCGGCATCGAGGCGGCGCGGCAGTCGCTGCTGACGGAGATTCGCAACGTGATTTCGTTCGACGGCTCCTACGTCAACTACCGACACTTATCGACGCTCTGCGACTTTATGACGCACAGCGGCAAGCTGACGCCCATCACGCGCAACGGCATCAACCGCGGCGAGAAGAGCGTGCTCGCGAAGTGCTCGTTCGAAGAGACCGTCGAGATCATCATGGAAGCCGCCACGTTCGGCAAGACGGACCACTTGCGCGGCGTCACGGAGAACATCATCATGGGGCAGCTCGCGCCGTTCGGCACCGGCAGTTGCGAGATCATTGCGGACGACGATAAGCTGAAGCAGCCCGACTTTTTGCAAGACGAGGCCGACCCGCTCGCGCTGCTCGGCAAGGCGGACGACGACACGGTCGGCGCGCTCGCGGAGGCGCTCACCGACTCAACGTTTTCGCCGTTCTCGCCGTTCTCGCCAGTGTCGCCGCTGTCGCCGTCCATGCAGAGCCCCTCGCTGAACGTCGCGATGGCCGCGCTCAGCCCGACGCTCGACGCGCTCTCGCCGACGATGGGTGGCGTGCAGTCGCCGCTGATGTTCTCGCCGACGAACGACGTGCTCTCTCCGCGCAACGCCGTGATGAGCCCGCTCAGCGGCTACGACCCCGCGAACATCCTTAGCCCGGGCTACAGCCCGACCAGCCCGCTCGGCTTGGACGTGATGACGCCGGGCTACAGTCCGACGAGCCCGCTCAGCCCGACGAACTTGGGCGGGAACGCGCAGAACGTGTTGAGTCCGCTCTACACGCCCTCGAGTCCGCTGAGTCCAGGCGGCGCGCTCGGCGGCGGCTTGATGTCTCCGCTGCAGTCGCCGCTGCTCAACCCGCAGTCACCAACCTTTGCCGAGCTCGGCGGCGACGCGTGCAACCCGATGCTGTCGCCCACGAGCGGGCTGATCCAGCGCAATTACGTGCCGCTTTCGCCAGGCGTGTACAGCCCCGCAGCGCAGTGCTACAGCCCGTCGGAGACGATCATGTCTCCGGCGGCCGAGCCCACAAAGGCGCTGCCGCTCAACGTGGTGCAGTCGCCCTGCTACGACCCGATTGTAAATCTATACGACCACAGCAGCTCGGAAGAAGAGCGCGAGAAAGACTAGCACGTGCTAGCAGATGCGAGCGTCTAGCGCAGCCTGCCGCAGCTCGGCGAGTTTGTGTTGCACGCGCTCTTCGCTCCACACCTCTTGCTCCTGCGGCGTCAACGGCGGCATCTCGAGCATGACAAGCTGCTTGTTGAGTACGTGCATGCTTGACTTCGCGTGTTCGCGAATCCGTGCGTACGGCACCTGGCACTCGACGCAGAAGTTGCGACAGCCCGGCGCAGCGCGCGGCGGAGCGCCCGTCTGCCCCGCGCCTGCGCCCGCTTCTGTTTTTGCGCTCGGCTTTGCGCCCGGCTCTGCGCCCGGCTCTGCGCTGCCTGCACAGCCTGGCGCGACCGCAGCACGCACGGCGCGCGGCACGCTGATGCTGCGACTCTCGCAGAGCGCAACCAGCACCTCGCGCGGCAGCGGCGCGAACTCTTCGTCCATCTGCGCCGCAAATTTGTTCTGTTCCAGGAAGGAGTTCACAACGACCTCGAAGTGCTTTCCGAAGTAGAACGAGAGCTCCGTTGCTGTCTCGCGCGTGTCGAATTCCTCAATCGTGGAGAGCAACTGCGACTTCAGCAGCTCGGCGTCTTGCGTGCCCCGCGGGCACGCGACTGTGCAGCGCTTGGCGAGCAGACAGATTTCAGCCTCGCACAGCAGCGCGCACGCGCAGACAATTGTGCGCGCCTGCGCCTTTGGCGTGAGCTTCGTCGAAAAGCGCGGGTAGAGCCGGCAGCGCTTCAGTAGGTCGCGCAGCTGCGGCAGCGTCAGCAAGGTCTTGGTGCTGCGGTAGTACAGCCGCTGCTGCACGCGGCTCACGCACTCTTCGACGTACTCCTCGCGGTTGCGCGAGCGCTCCGCCTGGCTGGCCTGCAACTCGCCGTCCCGCAGAATCGTCAGCACGCACTGAAACCAGTCGCGCGTGCCAAACGCGCTCTCGAGCTCGTTGTTGCGCGCAAATTGGCCCTTCGACACGTTCGAATAAATGCGGTTGCTCTGCAGCACTTGAAACAAGTCCGTCTCTTTCTTGTCGCGCCAGTCTTTCACCTTGTTGGGGTAGCAGGCGAGTTCGAAGACGCTCTCGCTCACGCGCAGCCGCACGATGGTGATGTTGGTCAGTCGCAAGCTCGCGCCGGGCTGGTTGATTCGCGGCATCAGCTTGACTCAGTAGGCGATCAGGTCGTCGAGCTCGGGCCAGCGATTTGTATTTAGGCTAAAATTATCTGTGAGCCGAAACTGGTGCGGTTGCGACTCGCGCGCCTCGAGCGCCGCTTCTTCGCGCCGCGCGCGGTGCTGGCGCAGCCGCCGCACGTGCGCCTCAAAGCCGTGCACGGCTACGCCGTCCGAGCCGCGCCGCGTGACCCGGATCTCCGGCACCGCGACGTCTGCGCACGCTCCGCGGCGCTGCGCGTGCGCGCGGTCGGCCTCCGCTAACTCGCGCTCTTGCGCCGCGGCCTCGTCTGCTTTCGCGCGCGCCGCGCGGCTGAACGGGAGCGCAGCCGCTTTCCGCCGCGAGCTGCGCGGCAACTCGCGGAAGCTGGTGGCAACCTCGATGCGCGCGTTGCGCAGTTCCGGGTCGAACGCCGGTGCGCAGCGGGACGTGCAGCGCTCTGCCGCGCAAAGCGCCGCACTGCGCTGCGACTGCGCGAAAGCGCAACTGCCGGCCGCGACTGAGCTCGGACTGCTGCTGCTCGCGGCGAAGTTTTCGTCGGCAAACGGTGCCTCCCGCCGCTCCTTCGAGATGGGTGCGGCAGCTGCGAGACTGATAGCGTCCGAAGCGCTGAACGCAGCCACACCCAAGCAACTGCTGCGCGAAACGCAAGCGCTTTCATCTTCTCCGTCTGCATTGCGCAGCGCTTCGCTAGCGGGACGGGAGCCGCGGAGCCGCGTTGCTCTCAGATCTCGTTCCTCCACTAGCGAGCCGGTCGGTTCGCTGGCGAAGCCGCGCCGCTCACTTCGCGGAGCGGCGCTCAGAGGCGCTACTGCTCGCCGCACGCCGCGTAATCCAGAGCACGACTCGCTGCTCTCCGGCAGCGACTCATAAGTCGTTTCGCGCTCGCCGCGGTCCGTGGCCTTGTCCGCCGAGCCGCGCGGCAGCTGCCGTCGCGGCTCAGTTGGTAGCGCTTCGGCTTGCTCCCGCCCTGGCTCGCGCGGCAAGCGACTCGGCTGCGTCGAGCGCGAGGCTGCGGCCGCTCCGCGACCTTCCGCGGAAACGGACGCGCTTTGCGCGCGCTCTGCTTCTTCGACGAACTCAAAGCTCAGTTTCACGTTCATGGGCTGCAGCCATTGCGATCCAAAGCTAGTTTGCTATATTGCACCCTAAATTCAGATCGAAAATGCAGCAGTACGAGCTCTTCAAAGTCGGCACAATGCTCGAGACTGCGCGAGACCGGCTGAAACTCGCGGAGGCCTGCGGGCTCGTGCCCGCAGGCGCCGCGAAGGCCCCGCCGGCCATCGACTTGCGCGAGCTCTCGCGGCGCGCTGACGCGCCCGCGGCGCTCAGCGCACAAATCGCCGAGCACGCGCGCAAAAACGCGGTCCTGGGGTAAGTCTGCCCCGCGCCGAGCAGCGTGCTCTACTTCCGCGCGCGCGACGTCGCGGCGCTCGAGACGGCGGTGCCGCTGGTCTGCGCGGAGCGCGTGCTGGCGCACGCCGTGCACACGCTCGAGTTCGCGGTCGAGCAGCCGTTTCCGCCGTTCTCGATGCAGCACTTCGCCGCGCTGCACGCGTTCTGCAGCCAGAAGGCGAACAACCGAGTGTAGGTTTCCACGCGCGCGGTGCAGCGTGCTGCGAAGCTCCGCGCGAGCGCTCACTGCGGAGTACGTCGCGGCGGACTCGGAGCCCGCGTTTCAGACGCTGCGGCTGCGACTGTTAGGTCCGCCGGACGGCGCGCCGCACGCAGAAGGCGCGTGTAGCGCTGAAATTTTTCTGAGTCAGCCGCGCTGAACGGCGGGCACGCAAACGCGGGCACGACGCGCGCGCCGCCCACGCGCAGCCAGCGCGGCTCGTGCGCCGCGTGGTCCGCGTACAGGGTCGCGTCGCGCAGCTGCTGTGGCTCGCCGCGCGCCAGCAGCCGCCGCACGCTCGCCTCGCACGTCTCCGAGCACAGCTGCTCAAGCGCGGCGCGCTTGTGCTGCGCAGTGCATAGCTGCAGGCACTCGACGCAGGCGCCGCACGGGCGCCACGCCGCGTCCGTGGCCGACGGCGCGCTCGGCGGGTCGCTCGGAAAGTAGTCCACGCGCGACGCAGCGTCGCGCGGCATCAGACACACGCAGCAGTTCGCGAGCTCCGGCTCGCGCGCCGGCTCAGGCATTCGCGAACGAATTCATTTTTCGACGCGCCGATAATTGATCATTTTATACGCATTAATTCCGCTGCGGCACAATGGAGAACGATTACGACGTAGACAGCTACAGCGGCGGCGCCGTCATCGCGTTGAAGTTTGCGGATGGAGTGCTACTCGGTGTCGACGCTGCGCTGGAAGCCGGCTTTACCTACGAGCCGCGCACGTTCGCGCGCATCTGCCGGCTCTCGAAGAACTGCGTGCTGGCAGCGAGCGGCAAGCACTGCGACCTGCAGGCGCTGGTCGGCAAACTCAAGGAAAAAAAATTCACACACGACGTGGTCTCCGACTTCGAGGAGCTGCAGCCGGCGGAGCTGTACCACTTGGCGAGCGAAGTGCTGTACGAACAGCGCAACCGCTTTGATCCGCTCTTCGTGAACGTCGCGGTCGCCGGCGCGGGCGCGGGCGCGGGCGCGAGCGAGCGCTTCCTCGGCCGCATCGACATGTACGGCTCGGGCGTGCTCGAGGACTTCGTGTGCACGGGCCGCGCCGCGTACTTCGCGCTGCCGCTGATCCGCAAAGAGTACCGCGAGAACATGTCGCTCGAAGAAGCGAAGGCGCTGCTGCTGCGCTGTCTGCAGATCAACACTTCCGTCGACCCCTTCAGCTCCTGCGCGGTGCAACTCGCAGTGCTGCGCGACGGTGACTGCGCCATTCTGCCGCCCGCGCAAGTGGAGCGCGCGCAGTAGCGCGCCGCGTCCGCGCTACGTGGTCTGGCTACTCGCGCTCCGCGCTACTTGCACTGCGCTATTCGCACTGCGCTATTCGCACTGCGCTATTCGCACTGCGCTATTCGCACTCCGCTATTCGCACTGCGCTATTCGCACTCCGCTATTCGCACTCCGCCGCCGCGAGCGCGCCGCGCACGCGCTGCGCGATAGCTTCCCGCTCTTCATCGTTGTTTTCCAGCGCGCGCAGCGTCGCGGGTTTTAGCGCCACGTTCCACATCACGCGCGCGCTCGCGCAAGGTCCGACGCTGAGCGCCAGACGCGTCACCAGCTGGAGCAGCGGCCGGCTGTCGGGCGCGCCCAGCAACACGCTGACCCCAGGCCCGAGCTGCAGCGCGCCCGCGCCCACGTTCGCGCTCGTGACGCAGACCGCACCTAAGCCGCGCGCCTCCGAGACGCGCACAAACACGAGATCTGCGAACACGCACGCCTCGACGGCGAGCGCCTCGCCAAGCCCGTGCGTCGCATCCGAACTCATCCCGCTTCGCTTATTTTAATATTTAGAATTCGTACGAGGCGGCATGCCGAAGCGCGTGAAGTCGAGTCTGCGCAAAGCTGCGCACCGCGACGCCGGCGCGCGCGACACGCGCCGCCAGCGGCGTGCCGCCGGACGCGCTGCGGACGCCGCCGCTGAAACCGCCGCTGAAACCGCCGCGGAGACCGCCGTGGCGCCGCCGCCCGGTCAGACGCGACACATCGACGAACTGCTCGTGCAACATAGCTGCGTGCCCGCCGAGAACGACGCGGCTTTTTTCGAGGCCGAAGCGAACGACGAGTTCCGCGACTTTTTTTGCGAGGGCCGCGAGCCGAAACTCCTGCTCACCTCTGTCGACAAGCTGCTGCACCCGCAGACCGAATTGTTCGTCAAAGAGCTGACCGCCATCGTGCCGAACGTGTTCTTCCTGCCGCGAAAAAACCGCTCCACGCGCGCCGTGCTCGAGTTTGCGACGCAGCGCGGCTACACCGACGTGCTCGTGCTCGTGCAGCGGCACAAGTTGCTGCACGGGCTCTACGTGTGCCACCTGCCCGGCGGCCCGACCAGCTACTTCGCTCTGACTAGCCTCAAGCTGGCCCAAGACATCGACGACTCGGTGCGCCTGACCAGCCATCACCCCGAGCTCGAACTCTCGAACTTCCACACCGCGCTCGGGCGGCGGCTCGCGCGTCAGTTTCGCGCGCTGTTCCCGCCCGCCGAAGAACACGTCGGCCGCCGCGTCGTCGCGCTGCAAAACCACCGCGACTTCATTTTCTTCCGGCACTACCGCTACGTCTTTGTGAACGAAGGCGAAAACGTGCGCTTCGCGGAGATCGGCCCGCGCTTCACGTTGAAACTGCGGCTCTTCGCAAAGGGCTGCTTCGACTTCTCGAAAGCCAACCTCGAATTTCGCAGCTCGAGCAAAGCGTACGCAACGAACAAAGACGTGTACCTATAGACTGCCAGCAACGCCCTTGAAGCGCCAGCCGCCCGCGCAGCGCTCCGCCACGCTGTGCAACATGGCGCGCAGCTCGAAAAAGTCGAGCTGCGCGCCGCCGCCTCCTTCGCCCGCCGCGCCCGCCAACCGCGCGCGAAACTGCGCAAACGTGAAGCTGCTTCCGGGCGCCTGCTGCATCCACGCGAGCGCGGCGCGCCACGCGGCCTGCAGCGACGGTTCTTCGAAGTCGTCGCGCAGCCAGACGCCGTTCACGCACACCGCGATCTTCTCGAGCACCAGCTCGGCGTTCTCGACTTTCAGCGCGGCGACCACCTTCAGTTGCTCTTCGCGCGCCTTGCTCGAAAATGCGTTCTCCTCGATTTCAGAGAACTGCTTGTTCGGCGACGCGCTGCGACAGACGTCCGCGTACAGCGCGCGCTGCAGCAACTTTAAAAACTGGGCGGCCGGCACGCCTCCGTGCGCGCGAAGCAGCGCTTTCCCGAGAAAACAGCAGCGCTTGAAGTCGACCTGCTCGAACGGCGTGTTCTTCAGCGCTGCGTCCGGCGTGGACAGTCGGTTCAAGGTGTCGTTGATGCGCGCGCTGATTGCCTGCGCCGTCGCCGGCGTCCACAGCTGCGCGCTTTGGCTGCAGAGCGTTGGAAACCGCCGCGCAAACTGCGCGTCCAGCTTGTGCTTGAACACGTACTTGCCGTCCACGTAGTCGAACAACTTGTCCAGAATCGCGTCCAGCCGCGCCGGCTCAAGCCGCGTGAGCTGCAGCAGCTTGTTCCGCAAAATCGGCCGGTTGTTTGCGATCAAGCACAGCGTCACGTCGCGCGCGCCGAGCTCGACTTCGTACCACTGGCTGTCGTTCGCGACTACCAGCTCGCTGCGAGCGACCCACACGCCGTTGAGCACCGTGCCGTACCGTTGCAAACTGCGCAGCACCTCGTTTACGTTGCACTCGTGCGGTCTCAGCAACAACCGCAACTCGTCGAAGCTGATGATTTCGTGCAGCGCCAGGATTTTCTTCACGCGCTCGTCGAGCCCGAGGCGCAGCAAGCGCGCGAAGGACAGCTCTTTGTGCTTGAAGAAGTCTGCGCTGCGCACGCCGCGCGTCAAACAGCGCAGGTACGCATCCCGGTTTTTGTCGAACCGCAGCGTCGTCGCACTTTCCTCGGCGCGCGCGCGCAGCAGCTCCACCACGGCGCGCGACTCTTCCGAGTCGCGCTCGCAAAAGAAGTTCACTTGGTTGAACACATCGGCTGCTGCCTGCTGCGCGCGCCACTCCGGCCTGTGCGCAAACTCGCTGCCGGCTGCGCGCGCTTCTGCGCCCAGCTCGAACAGCTCGAATACCAGCGACTCTTCTGTCGGCTGCGCGCCGCTGGCGGGCGCCGCGCTAGGCGCCTGCGCGGCGGGCTGCTCAGGATAGCGAAAGGAGTGGAACGCGCTGAGCGGCGCGAGCATGATGCGGTCGCCAACGCGGCGAAACGCTGCGAGTTCGCTGTGCGGCTGCAGCGGCTGTGAGAGCAGTCGGAACGTACTACTGGCGTCGCGCGCGCAAGTATGCGTAATGCGCACCGCGCCGCTGTTGTGCGCGATGCTGACCTCGCTGATCGGCCCGACGTCGCTGTAGGGCCGCGCGCGCGCGCGCAGAGGGTACTGGAAGAGTTCCAGGCGGAGCGCGGGCGATTGGCACAGCACCACTGGAATCTCTTCCTCGACTGGGTCGTACATCAGTACCTATTTTGCCAATTATTAATTACTCGTCGGTGCTATGGCGAATGTTTTAAAGTCGCTCGTTTTGAACTCCACCAGGCAAGGTAATGTCGTTGGCACGGAGAAATTTAAGACACTGCTGGGCTTCAGGTTGAAGTATTTCTGCAGAGTACTGAAATCATGATCCAGTTTACGAAGAGCCCAAGAGAGCAAGACATCGAGGTTGATGTAACTCGACGACTGAGAATCCCCAAGCCCGTCACTCTTCTTTTCGTTGATCTTGTAATTCCTGGCAGACAAATTGTTCAGACGCGTGAGACTTGGCAGCTCAATATCGGAGCGAACGCCCAAGAACAAAGAGTCCTTACTGTTTAAACGAGACTGCGACTCTTTTTTGCCTTGCGAGCCGCCGCCAAATAAACCGGCACCGCCAGAATCAAAAAATGATCCAAACGATGCGCACAGAATCCTGCGTCGCCAACTGTTACACTTACGGAGACGCTAGCCCAGCGCTGCAGCGCTGCGTCTTCTGTCCAGTGATTCTCATTGCAAATTATTTTTAAATTATTTACAAGCCCTGGCAGACCTAATTTCTCGCTGCGTCGTAGCCGATCGCGAGCACTGGGACTCCGAAGCGGCGGTGCTTAGCCGCGCGAAGCTACGCGCAGTTTTTCGTGCGCTTCAAAACCCAATGCGCACCGCGCGCTTAGCGCGCATTGCGCTTATTCTAAATACTCGCAGCTCGCACACTGCCTCGCGTGCGTCGGGACAACAGCAAAAGCGCAGTCGCCCGCCCCCCTCTGTTTCGAAACGGAGTCGTAACGGCGCTTGACCAGCAACGGCTTCGCAGCAACGCCTAAAAAGCGTTGGCTTCGCAACGACGCGTGACCAGAAACGGCATCGCAGCGATGCCTAACCAGCAACGGCTCTCCAGCATTGGCAGCGCAGCACAGGCAATCCAACATTCGCTGTCCAACGCTCATTAACGGATACGCGGCGACCCGGAAAAGTCGCTCGGATCTAACGCGGCTAGCGACTGGATGTTGCACTGCGAAATCTATTAATACCAAGACCGCAGCCAGCCGGTTGTCGCGACGCGAGTACTCGCACAAGCCGCCGCCGAAAGCGCACGCCGCCCGTTTGCCGCGACCCGACGAAAGCAGCGCGTGGCCTCTAGCCGCGAGCGCTTCGAAAAACTGATTAAAATTTATTATTAGTTCCGCAAGCGCGCCGCCACAATGAGCTCACGGTGAATACGCGTCAATGACCGCCACTCGCTGCTGCTACCACCACGCGTGCAACAATTGCCTGTACCGCTTACTGGCGTACTTTTGCGAGCAAACCTATGTGCTGCAGCACGAGTGTCGGATCAACCGCATCTGCAATCTGCTCGCGAATGACAGTTTGCTGCTCTCGCCGTGCAAGCTCGCGGAGTACTTGGTCAGCTGGGACGAGCTTCAAAACTTCGGACTCGACGCGCCGCTCTTCATCGTCGCCACCGTTTTGCTGAACTTCCGGCTGCTGTACCTCGTCGACTTCGCGACAATCGAGTCCGCAGCACTGATTCGCTGGCTAGCCAACTTGTACCTACTCGGCAACGCCGTCGCACACTGCTTAGAAACGAAGGCGCTGCCCGCGTACTCACCGAACCTGCTCGCAGTAGTCAACGATAGGAGCGGCGGCTTCGACTCGAGCATCGCGCTCGCCGCGCTGCAGCGCCGCCTGCACGCCGCACAGCTGCTCTCCATCAACCGCGGCGTCAACGTACTCGAGTTCTTGCTGCGCAGCTTGCCGCACATCGTCGTGCGCGAACCCTACGTCTTGATTTGCGGCGGCGACGGCACCGTCTCCTTCGTCGGGCGCACCGTCGCGCTCGTACGCGAGAGCTTCTTCAACCTCGAGAACCTCGTTAGTGCTTGCGTCCAGCTGCGCAACAGTCTCACGCCTGCGGTGCTGCCAGGCGACTGCGACTGCGACGCGAGCAGCTCCGGCTCGTTCTACTCGCGGCTCTCGTTGAACGTTGACAACCTCGGGGCGGCGCCCGCCGAAGCGCTTTGCGCGGAGCTGGCTCTTGCGTTTAAGCGCGAGCGCTTCGCGCCCGTGCAGCTGCCTTTTCTGCCCATGCCAGTCGGAACCGGGAACGACTTGGCGAAGTCGCTGCACTGCGGCTACCGCCTCGGTCCGCGCGTCGACGACGAACTGGTTTTCCAGTTTCTCGAGCGCGCCGAGCGCTTCACGCCCGCCGAACTACCCTGCTTCCGGCTCGAGGTCTTCGACGCAAATCGCCCGCTCCGGCTGCTGCACGCCGAAACCTTCACCAACTACGTAGACTTCGGCATCGCTTCGCGCATCGCCTGCAAATTCGCCAAGCTGCGCAAAAACAAAAGCTACTTGCGCGTCCACCGCTTCCTCAACAAGTGCCTCTACGCAGAAATTGGCTTCCGCGACTTCTTTATCGACTACAACTACTGCATGCGGCCCTCTTCCATCAGAGTGGACGGCCGCGCGCTGTGCTCGCGCAGCAACTTCACCTTCGAGGGACTCGCGGTCTGTAACATTCCCTACTACGGCGGCGGCATCCCCGTCAGCCCCGGCAGCCCTGATGAATGGGCGCAGCGCCCGATACTCAAGATCCTTTCCTTCAAGGACCTGACACACCTCGCGCTCACCCAGGTCAAACTCGCACGTCCTCGCTTCCTTGCCGAATGCACGAGCCTCGAAATCGAGTTCGCGGGCCACTGCTACTATACCGTCGACGGCGAGGAGCGCGAACTCAATGGCGGGATCGTGAAAATCTACCCTTATAACAAAATTCTTGTTTTAAAAAATTCGGATGAGCCGCTGACCGGCGAGTAGCTCGCACGTCGCGCCGCCGCATGACTAACCTCCCATGGAAACGCAAACTCCTGCTCGCAAAAGGCGGTCAGGCTGTCGGCGCGGCGCTCATCGACTGTTTCGACACGCTCGGCAGCCAGAAAGTGCACGAAAGCCAGCACTCCTTCGCGCAAACGTCTGACCTCGCAGAACTTGCGCAGCCCGCCAAGCGCGCAGCGAGCAAGCAGAAGACCGCGCCGCCCGTTTATCGCGACGAAGGCCTGGTGTCCGCGCCCTCGCTCGACCGCTTCTGCCTCGGCTGCCCGCTCCTCCCGGAACACGTGCTCTGCGACTTTCTGCACCACAGCGTCGGCCTGAGCCACCGGAAAAACGTCAAACTGCTCAAAGCGTACTGCGTAGAAGGCCTGCTCTGTCGTTTCTTCGAACAACAGGAGATTCTCTACTGCGTCAAAGACCTGCTGCCGCGCGCCTGGCTCCAGGCGCTCGCGAACTGCAACGCAGCCGAGCGTCTGGGCGTTGACTCGCAGCTGCGCAGGATGGTGGTTTTTCGAATGACACGTCTGCTTGACAAAATGCTCGACTGCATGCGCCCAACTCGCAAGCTGTTGCCCGGCCACGGCGTCTTGCTAGGCTCTTCCGCGCTGGGCCACGGCTTCGCGCTGCGCGACCCGCACTCGCGACGCGTCTTCAAAGACTTTCACAGCGTCATCCTGCTCGTGCCCTCCGCGGTAGACCTGCAGACGGAACAGGGCTGCGGTGTCGCCCGACAACTCTGCAGACTCTTATTCGCGTCGCGCGTGCTGAAAACCGTAAACAATTCCGTCTATCTGACACACCCGACGTTCGCGCTGATGGCGCATTTGCTGCGCAGCCAAGCTTCCAAGAAGCGCACTTCTCGTTACGCACTGCCGGGGTATTGGTTCGCCTCGGCATAAGGCACTGCCGACATTTCGCCGAGCGGCATGGCCACTGCGTTGCGCAGATGCAAGTAGCAGGTTTTCAACTCTACCAGCTTTCTCGCCAAAATCGCCATGTTCCGCGCTTGGTCGCCTTCGCGCTTCTGCGTAAAACCGCGCGTCTTTACTTTGCCGTTCTCCCGCCAGTTGCCGCGCCAAAGAATGCGTTTGCGGTCGAGATACACGCCGCGCACGGTGGGCAGCAAACTCGCGCTTTTTGCCAATTCGTAACTGAGCAAACATAGAATTTTTATCTCTGTGGGCGACAAGCTGAATTCCGGCTCGTCGCGATTGCTGCACATGTTGTCGAAGTAGTGCGTGTGTCCGGTGAGTCGCTGCACTTCGCGATTCAGCACCTGCTGCCAATTCGTGCACTGCCGGAACCGCAGCTCGTGGCCGTACACGTTGGCATTAATAATATTGCGGAAGAGTTGCCCGAGTGATGGGTCGAACTGTATCTCTTCGCTGTAAGTGACGAACGGAGCTTTCGACATCATCGCCGGCGAGGAATTGTACGGCGAGCAGTGAAACGCCGGTCTCGCCGACTTCTGCGCGAAACTCACCGGCACGCCGCAGCACTCATAGCGGCCTGAGGACTTCGACGGCTGCATGTGCCTCTCTTCGTCGAGCGCTTCGTAGTTTGCGGGCTGCAACCCAGCGTTCGGTCGCTGCAGAACGTCATGCGCGCCGCGGTTGCCGTTCTGCAAATAACCTGCTGCAAAGGACGAGCTCATCGCGTAAGACATGTTGGGCATATGGCTTAGGTGCGAGTAGTCAGCGTTATAAGACATCCCGCCGAACGCGTCTGCGGGGTGCAGCTCAGCGCCGAGCCCGAAGTTCGGGTTTTCGCAAGCGAGGCTGTGACTGTCATAAAGCGCTTTTGGGTCGAACGCCGGCTGGTAGTTTCTGTAGCGCGGGAAATTCGAAGCTACGTCTGACTCCACGACCATCAAATCATTTGGACTGAGTATGCTCGATTTCTTAGCAGTCAAACCAGAAGGCGCGTCACCCCGCATCCATTTGTGCTGCGCGTAGTCTGTGTGAGTGTTGTAGTATAGTGTCTCTTTGCCCTGCAACACGTTATTGGAGTCGGTTTCTTCGCGCTCTGGCGGTTGCGCAAGCAGCGGCTCTTGTAGAGCCGGAGAATAAGAGTAGCTTTGCGAATTTAGGCGCGTGAAGTCGATTTCTGTGCGGTATGGAGGCGCGGCGTCGGACGACTGCTCGAAGTAGAGCAACTTGTCCTGTGCAATGTTGTTGCCGTAGGACAGCCCCCCGTCGGCCTCATCTTGTGGGCTGTAACCCAAATAATTAGCTAGCAAATCTTTTTCACCATTTTGATCACGGGAGTACGTATTCAAACTGCTACTCGGCAGTTCTTGTTTCATTGAAGCCTTTTTTATTTGATCAGAATAGCGGATGTATGCGAAGCATGCACAAGTAATTATTGTTTTTTGGCTGTTAGAGTCTCACAATGTAAGCGGAACCGCTCTGTACGACTTGACAGTCGATTGAGTTTTGATTGCCCAGCCAGCTATGTTTGTTTATCGTAGCACACTTTTCTTAAATTCTAGAGGTCGGGGTTAAGAGTGCAGCGCGTGCGACCGGTCCGATGTACACTGTTCCCTGCAATAGCAATAAACTCGCTATTCTAGACCTCGACAATACGCTGCTGCCGACGAGCTGGGTGATGCGCGAGTGGAAGCAGGTGAGCAGCTCCAATTCGCAGCTGGAAGCGACTGCACTCATCCGCAAGCAGTTGGCGCGTTGCGCGTACTTCAAAGCACTGGAGGCGCTTGTGAGCGAAGTCGTGAAGTACTACGAGCGCGTGGCCATCGTTACCAACGCGGGCGACAACACGGTGCACGAGTTCTACTTTCGTCTCATTGCGCCGGAGTTGCGAGAGTTGTTCGACCGGTACTGCATTAGCGTGTACACAACGCGCAGGTGGATCGAGCGGTTGGGGCCAGCGCCACCTGCGTCAGACACGATAGCGTTCAGAGACTTCTACTCAAACGCAAAATTCTTCAAGTTTGAAGAAGTGTTTCTGGAGTTTGCTGCAAGCAAGCAGGTTGCGCTGCAGAGCTACGAACTTCTGGCCATGGGCGACCAGCGCTGCGAAATCAGCGCGGCCATCCGGCTGATGAAAAAGTACAGCGCGCACGTCTCGCGGCTGCATCTCGTGTACATCACGGAGGCGGAGACGTTCGGGCTGGAAGCCTCGCTGAGCGAGCTCCGCGCTTTCAACGCGGCATGCGTTGACTTCCAGAACAAGGAGAACGTCTATCTAGAGCAGTGCGCGCGCTCCGCTGCGGAGAACGGGCAAAACCCTGCTTTGTTCGCGACCGTGCTTCAGTACATGTCCAATCTGTTCAACTGGTTTGCGTTGCAGCAAGGCGACCTTACGACCGAAAAAGCAACGTTGACGCAGCCGCGGCATCGATACCAGTGCATCGCGTCGGATAAAGCATGTTGGCTGCCAATGGCGTACTCGGTGAAAGTGTGCGTCTGCAGCCCGCACTCACTGAGTTTGGATTTTCCGCTAAATTTGATCAAAGAGGCGACGCTCGACTCCGCTCGTCTTGAGATGAACTTTGCGGCGCAGTCCTAGAACACTAGTTTCGGTCTGCAGACGCTAGGCTGTTTGCAGCGAAGCGGCTCTGCACGGCACGTAAATTTCTCAGCTGCGCGGTCTGTGGAAAACATAAAAATTGAATGCGCACTGCGCAACTTCATGCGCTGAATTAAAACGGTGCGCATTATTATAATGTGCCCGTGAGCACTTTCGGCAGCGATTCGTGTGCGGCTCGCACAAGGCCGAGTCGGCGCAAAGTATGTTGCGCTTAGCGGCGGGCCGCGTTCGGCAGCGCCGAATATTGCGTAATTTAAAATGAGCCAGGACGACACGCTGGGCGTGCCGATTGGGCCGAACTACTTCAGCGTAGAACACTTCATAGCAGACCAGCAGCCCGTTAAACTCAGTTTGAAAGTGAACGCGCCGTGCGCGGCCGCGTTCGACCCGAATTTGCGCAGCCAGGGTCGGCGACACGTAGGTTTTGCGGCGCAGCTTGCAGTTGCGTGAGGGCGAAACGCTGTGCGTGCCGCTGGCGGCGGCGAGTTTGCTTTACGACCACGACTATGCGATTATCGAAGCGACCACTGAAATCGAGGAGCACATCAGCAACTCCGGCGTGGCGTTCGCGCACATGTCCACTTCGGCGTGCTTTCTGGATCTGAAGTCGATCAGCAACGTGTTTTTCGAGTACTCGACCGCGGTTGCCTACTTGCACGAAGACGAGGAGTTTTTCCGCACGCTGTACCACATCTTCCGAAGCCGCGCTGCGAGTTTTAGCCGCATCGGGACAAAGCTGCTGCAAGCGAGCGTCGGCGTGCGCGCGCACGCGCTAGACGAAAAGCTGGACCTGCAGCGCAGGGACGGCGAGCCGCACCTGCTCGAGTACTACTACAACACGCTGCTCAAACTGACGAAGTACATGACGAGCAGCGAGAAGAAGGTGTGGCGTAACTACACAGACGCGATGTGAAGCGCAGTAGAAGGAGCACGCCGCGGCTGCCGCGCCGGCTCTCGGCTGCAGGGCGGCGCGTCGACGCTTGTAGTTTCGTGTTTTTCGCGCGCCCGCTTTGCGCGGCAGCTAACTGGCGCCGTAGCCGTCTTGCTCGAGCTCGCAGTGCTGCCGCTTGCGGCCGCAGCGCGCGGGCTTCAGCGAGCCGAGCATGTACTGAATTTCGGGGTAGGCCGAGTGGTAGCAGACGTAGTGCGTGCCGTGGACGACGGCGCGACCGCTGCGCGACTTGCGGATCGCCTCGCTGATCGAGCTGACCATTGAGTTGCGAAAGCCGAAGACCCACGCCGAAGTGCTGTACTTGAAAATGCCGCCAGCGAACGACGCGTTCTTGCATTCCGCAATTACGTCGCGGAAGTCGCTGTCTGCGGAAAGCACGCAGACGCACTCGACAGAAGGGTCGAAACAGGACTTCACCAGTTCCGCGGCAAGCGCGACGTCCGCGCCGCGCTGCACGCTGTGTCCGTAGCGCAGCTTGTGCTTGAACGAGTGCAGCGTCACGTCGCGCAGCGCGCCGCCGCAGTTCCGCAGCCGGAAGCACTGCGTTGCAGGCCGCTCCGGTGCGGTCGCGAGGCAGCCAACGTCGTCGTCTGACTGCGAGAGGTCCGCGGCTGAGGCGACCTCGACGCAGTCGATGTCCGAGTCATCCGGCGGCGCGCCGCGCGGACCGGCCGGCGCGGCCGCGCGCGAGAGATCGTGGTCCTGCTTGAGGAAGTCAAACGTGCGCGCGAAGATTTTGGCGGACTGCACCAGGTGAAAGGCGTCGGGGAAGCTGTCGACCTCTGCGACGAGCTTTTCCCAGAAAATCGAGTTCACACTGTCTTTCAGGCCGACGAGCCCCTTGCTGCGCGCGATTTTGAAATACGTGTGACGAATCAGGTCTTCCGGGTCCGTGGCGTAGACGTAAACCGCCGAAAACGGCATTTGGATCTCGCGCTCCGAGAGCAGCAACAAGTGCACTAGGTCTGCGTAGAGCAGGTTCTTGCCCGCGTAGTGTCCCTCGAAACTGAGCCGAATGTTTTCGAGGTCCACTAGCGCCACGGCTTTACGTTTCAAGTTCTCCAGGTCGATCACATTTTGTACTGACATGGCGCTCAGCGCATCGCGCTTTGCGTTAAATATATCTGCAAAATCGCCCGTGGTTAGGGTTTGCCATAAAAATCGAATGCGCGCCGCAGCCGCCAAATCCGCCGAGAGTGTCTCCTTGGCGCTCCCGCGCGAGCGCTTCTGACAGCTGGCTGTTGCAGTCTGCCGCGGCGCGCAGCTTGCGTTCGCAAGTTACGTCTGTGTCCAGCTGCCGTTCAAACTCCGCTAGTCGGTTACGCCGCTAGTCGGTTACGCCGCTAGTCGGCCATACCGCTAGTCTGTTACGCCGCTAGTCGGTTACGCCGCTAATCGGCCATACCGCTAGTCTGTTACGCCGCTAGTCGGTTACGCCGCTAGTCGGTTACGCGCCTAGCCGGCCATACCGCTACTCGGTTACGCCGGCAGGGAAAAATGTGTAGTCACTGTGTTTCACGCGCGCAGCGTGCAGCTGCGGCGCGCTAAACGTTGTACTTTGCAACGTAGTTCTGGAAGAGCGCGTCGATCTGTTCCTCGTCGAGACCGGCGTCTTTTAGGCTGTACTGGTGCTTGGGCCGCGTCTTGTTTGCGGCGCGCTCGTCATCGACAAACTTCTGCATTGCAGCTTCCGCCTCCGGCGTAAGCTCCAGCTCGTACTTCGCGTAGATCTGCCTCACAATGTTCATCGGGTCCGCGATCAAGTTCTTGAAGTGCACGTCGAAGAACTGCGCTTCGCGTTCTGGGTGCGCAGCGCGGAAGGCCACCGCCGAGTTGATCATGTAACTCATCGATTCGGCTTCCACGCGGCCGATCTTTTTCCGATCTACGTGCACGGCCGTGCTTTTGCGAGCGTTGCTCACGAGCGAGCACCAGCTCGCCAAAGCCTGCTTCGGGTCGCGGTGGTTGAAAACCACCTGGCAGTCCGGGTACTGTTCGAACAGCGCGTCCAACGCGAACAAGTGGAACGGCATCTTCAACAACATGCGCTTGCCCGCGCGGTGGAACTGCAAGTGCTGCAGGAACCGCTTGTGGAACTTGTACCCGCTCTTGAACTCTGCGTAGTCGTTCGCCGCCAGCCAATCGCGGTATTTTTGGCTGTCGAGCGCTACATTGATGCTGTACGAGCGGCCGACGTGTTCGAAAATCAAGAACTCTTCCTCGACCTTCGTCGCATCCTGCGCGTGGATCAGACTCCAACGTTCGGTAGACGCCATCTGCACGTCCAACATTTCTTGCGCGAACTGCGCGCGCTCGTCGTCCTCGCGCTTGATGTGCTGCACGTCCGTGTGCGTCGGAGGCCAGTAGTGGCCGTCTTGGCCGTACAGCGCGACCTGCTCCATGTAGAACACGCCGCGGTTGTTTACGTCGCACGCCAGCAGGTTCTGCAGGAACGAAGTGCCGGTCCTGTTCATGCCGACGATGATCAGCGGCTTGACGATTCGCGTCTGCAGAATCTCCGGCTTCAGCTCTTCGAAGTAGCGCATGCCGAGCAGGTTCACCAAGTACTGCACGCTCATGCGCAAGAAGCTGAGCTTGCCGAGGAAGCTCAGCGACTTCAGCGCCTCCTCGCCGTCGCTCGAGAACGGCCGCGAAATGGCTTCGATCACGTACTCGAAGTCGTCGCCAATGTCGTCCAACCCGCTCTGCGCTTCTGCGCGGTCCAGAACCGCATCTGCGTTCAATATGATCGCTTTGCTGTCCGCAGGGAAGTAGTTCTTCGACGCTGAGTAGATGAACGACGCCTTGAAGACTTCCTCCGGCTCTGGCCAGCGGATCCACGGCAGATCGTCGAAGATGTTCTGCGTGCGGATCGGCCAATCGCTCACGCGCGCGTCTGGGTCGAACCAGTAGCGCCGCCAGTATTGGATCAGCGGCACGAACCGGTAGACCGCGCTGCTCGGCCCGCGCTTCTTCACCGCCGCGAGCAGCGTGTCAAGCGACACCGCTTTGTACGAAAGCGACGCCTTGCTTGACCACAGCTCGATTTGCTGCGCGGAAACCACGCGCGTGTCGATCAGGTTGTAGACCCAGTGCTTGCGACGCGCCGGGTCGAGCATCGCGGCGTAACACACCATGTCCGCCACGATGTCCACCGGCGTCAACGCCGCAAACGCCGAAGAGTCTGGGAACATGCCTTCCTGGACCGTCGAAATCATCAGAGCGGTCGCGTAGTCCGTGCGGTTAGTGTAGCCCGTGCGGTAGCCGCAGTACATGTTCGGTAGCCGGTAAATGTACGCTGGCAGCCCGCGCTCGCGCGCCTTGCGAATCACCATCTCCGCGACCCACTTCGACCAAGGGTAGCCCTGGCGCCGCGGCGGGAAGAACTGTTCCATTTCGTCAAGGTTCGGGCCTGTGTCTTCGTGCAAGTAGCGGTCCGCGAACTCGTTCGTGAAGAACGCGAACAAGTCCGGGTACTGACCCAGCGTGCTCGTGAAGTTTAGCGGCTTCAGCTTCACGTTCGTGCAGAAGTCAATCACGTGTTTCACGCTCAGCGTGTTCGTGGCGCGCACCTTCGAGTAGTTGCACAGCAGGTTCACGTCGCCGCCTGTGTGGAACACCAAGTCTATGTGCTCCGAGAGCCACTGGTACCTCTCCTCCGACAGGCTGAGCCGCTCTTTCGTAAAGTCGCCCGCCATCGCGTGGATGCGCGGCGCGAACGCCGGATCCCAAATGCGCGCTTCTTCGCACATCTCCACGATCCTGCGCATCGCGTGCGCGTCGTCCGCGGCGCGCACCACGCAGTAGAGTTGCAACTCAGGGAACTCCTTCATGCGCATCAGCGTCTCGACCTGGCAGCGGCCGACGAAACCCGTCGCGCCCGTCAGCAGCACGTTGCGGATTGCGGCCGCCGGCGTGACCGGCTGGAGCTTTGTGACGTCGAAGTCCAGCGCGGCTTCCAGCGCGTTGCGGTCCTCGATCGGGTGCGGCACGGTTTCGCCGGTCGTTTTCACGGCCTTCACGAACTTCTTGCTGCTGCCCGCGTCACCAAACTGTTCGTTCTGGAATTTTTGCCACGCGTTGCTCAGCAACGCGAAGTCCGAAGCGTCGCTCACGCCCAACTCGTTCTTCAGCGCGGATTCGACGTCTTCCACCGTCAGCAAGTCGTGCAGCGTCGGGAACTTCGCCATGAACTCGTCGATGTACAACACGTGCCGCTCCGGCTGCGACTCGAATGCCTTGATCAGCCAACCGTCTACAGACTCTTGCAGCGCCTTCGACACGCTCTTCGCGCCGCCGTCCGCCGCGACGCCAGCTTGCTGCAGAATCAGGTCCGTCAGCGAGCCAAGACTCGGGTTTTCGAACGCCAACGTCTGCGAAAGCCGCACGCCAGTGATGTCCAGCACGTTGTTGCGGAACTCCACCGCGCCCAGCGAGTCGAAGCCCAGCTCCATCAGACACGTGTCCTCCGTTGGCGTGATGTCGCTGCCGCTCACTTGCTGCGCCACTTCGCCCAGAATCGAGACCAACTCGCTGCGGCTGACCTTGCTGAGATCCAAGGACGCGTCCGCGCCCACGCGCTGCAACTGTTCCGCCGGAATGCTTGCGTAGAGCAGTGGCACTGCCGTGTACCTGCGCAGGAACTTGCCCCAGCGGAACTGTTGCACCGCGACTGCCGAGCGCTGTAGCCCTTCGTTGCACAAGAGCGCGTGAAGCGCGCGCAGCGCGACGTCGTTCGACAGGCCCTTCAGACCCACGTTCTCCATCAACGCAATCAGCCCCGCCGCCATGCCTTGCTCAGCCCACGCGCCCCACTGCACGGAGAGCGCTTTCTTTCCGGCGGCGCGGCGCTCAGCCACCAGTGCGTCCAGGCTCGCATTCGCTGCGCCGTAATTCACCTGGTTGTAGTTTCCCAGAATTGAGATCACCGAACTGTAACACACGAACTTCAGCTCTTCGCTGTCGAGGTCGAGTCGCTCCAGCGCTCCCAGCACGTTTCGCGCAGCCACTGCTTTCGGCATGTAAGTTTTTGCAAGGTTCGCGTGGTTTTGATTCGTCATTGGGAAGTCGTCCAGCACGCCGGCGCAGTGGAAGATGCTGCGCAAGTTCTGCTTGCGGACCTGCAGCGAGCTGAACAACGCGTCAACATCGCTGCTGTTGCTGAAGTCACAGCGCCGCTGCACAAGCGTGACGCCGCACGTCGCGAGGTAGTTGAACGCCGGTGAGGCTCGGGCACTGTCGGACGGCTTGCCGCTGCGGCTGGCTAAACAAATCTGTCCGGCACCCTCCTGCGCAAGGTATTGCGCAGTCAGCAGCCCGAGAGCGCCGAAGCCTCCGGTGACTACGCAGAGACTTTTCGCGAAGTCGCTCGGCGCGCTGTGACTCGTCAACGAAAGCACGCCGTTCGGAAAGAACACCGCGGTGTCCGCCGACAAACCCGCAAACTGCGCAGACGCGTCCGAGCTGCTGTCTAGCACGAGAGCCGCAGAACAGTTCAGCAGCTCGCAGAAGCTCGCCTTGAGCCGCAGTTTGCGCAAGACTTCGAGTTTTCTCGGCTCGCAAATCATCAACGGCGCCCACGCCTGACTGCTCTTACCCTTCACCCACTGCGCGGTCAGCTCGCTGTTCGCCGTGCGGTTTCCAACGATTCTGCCCACGAATTCGACTTCCGGCTCGTTCCAGAGTTCCGCGTCGCTTTCGTCACGCAGATGTGCGAGCGTCTGCGCCGACACTTTGAACGCCACCACGCGTATCGCCACGCTGTTCTCGATCTCCGGCAGACTGCCATAGCTCCAGGCAATCTGCTTTTCCACCGAAACGCGACCGCCCTCTGGCGCGGCCGGCACCAGTTTGTAGAAGCCTGCCGCGGACGGCGCGTCGAACTCGCGGATGCGCGCGACGTAAAGCGCATCGTTGCGAATCGCGAGATCAGTCTCGGATGCGTTGCTGTTGATCAGCGCAGTTGCCCGCGAGACAACCTGCGCGAGCGGTGCATCGCCGTCGAAGTCACAGTAGTAAATGGGCGGCTCGCGGTTGAACATGTTGTCTAGCTCGATGCGCGCCGAACGGATCAACCCGATGATGCCGCCGTTCGCGCAGTGCTCGCGGCGCGTTACATCGCAGCCTTCGTGCACGAGCACTGCCAAGAATGGCAACGCCTTCTCAGGCTCTAGGTTTTGGTACGCACGGCCGTAGGCGCGGAGGAGCTGCAAAAGCGAAAGCAGCAACTCAAACTCGCCCGCCTGCGGTTTCAGTGCCGACGCAAAGACAATACCCGACCACTCACGCTCGCGCAGCATAATGTCGCACTCAATGTCGTTCGCAGGACACTGACGCAGCGCGCAGTTCTCCAGGCCGCTCGCTTTCAGCGCTTCTTCGGCCCTGCTCGACACATTCTCCGTCAGCACAAGCACCTCTTTTGTGTCGAAAGCCGGTCGTGCGGCAATGTTGTTTTCCGTTTTGTAAGACTCCAAGTTGCGCTGAGCTTCTTCCACCGGCAGCCAGTCCAGCGACCAATACAAGTTCCGCGGGAAGCGCAGCGCAGCCGCCTCCACGCGCTGCAGCACCACCTCATCTATCGAAAGCGCCAAACGACCCGACGCTTTTTCGAAAAGCTTCACGGTGATCGAAGCTTGAGTCTTTCGCAACTCGCGCAACTGCACGTGGCAGTAGTAGCGCTGGAAGCGGCTCACCTGAACGGCGACCAAGTCGTGCAGCGCGACAGGAACCATCGCTTTGCTCACGCCCGCGCCAGCGAGCACCGAAGCTATTGCTTGGAACGCTGAGTCGAGAATGCCGGGACAAACTCGGAAGCGAGACTCTAGGAAAGTGTCCTCAATGCTTCCTTCTCGCGCCGCGAGTTCGGCGAACGCTTCGTCCTCGCACCGCAGCAGTGACTGAATGCACCGGAAGTTGCTGCCGTACTCGAGGCCGGCAGAGTTCAGCGTTTTGTAGAACGCCTCGACATTTATCATCGTGACATTCTGCGCGACTTCCGCGCCGCAGTACTTTTTCTTTAAATTTTCCAAGTAGTCGGGCGGCAGTGCGACGACCTCCTCTAGGGAAGCCGTCAGCACTTCGAAGTTCTCGCACGTTGCGTTGACAATGAAGTCGCTGCCGTCTGACGAAGAGCTTAACTCGATCTGCGTCGGCGTCACCAGCGACGTGCGAATCTGCAGCGCGCTGCTCACCGAGTCTGGCACGTACGCCGGAACCGTGAAGTTCACGGCCTGCAGTTTGATTGCCGCCGACTCGCCGCGCAAGTAGTCTGCGCGGTACTCGTCGTTGTAGAGCCGCGCGGCAGCCACGAGTAGTGCGTCGGCAATGCCTGCTCCAGGTAGAATTGCGGTGCGGTTCACCATGTGGTGCTTGAAGTAGTCAAGACACGGCTGCTGCACGCCGGTCTCCTGGCTCTTCGTAGGTTGCTGCGCGCGCGGGCCGACCAGCGGGTGCGAGAAGTCAATCCACCTGAATGCAGCGTGGTTCCACTTGTGCGTCAGCTTCGCCGTCAGCGCATTCAGCAGCTTTGCAAAGCCAGACGCTTCCTCTTCGCCGCTCTCAACAGCGGCGTAAATGCTGTGCTTCTTCCCGTTCTCTTCGCAATGCGCGCGACGGTTGACGTAAATCTTGTTCACCAAGTTCTTGAGCACGGAGCTCGGCCCGACCTCGACGACGCTGTACGAATCCGCGTCCAGCATAGTTTCCACAGCGGACGCGAACTGCACCGTTCTGACGATGTGATCACACCAGTAGTCAATCTTGCGCAACGAAGACGCATCTACTTCCGAGCCGGTAACGGTGCTGAAGTAGCGACACTTCAGAGCGCCGTCCGAGAACTTGATGTGGTTCGCAATAAACGCGCGCATCGGCTCCAAAGTCGCGGCCATCTGGATTGAGTGGAAAGCGTGCGAAACCTCCAGTTGCTTTCGCTCCAGCGCAGCTTTTTCCAAGAACTGGTTAATCACGGGCTTCAGCCCAGACACCACGATCGATTTCGGCCCGTTCACCGCCGCCAATGAAACGTCCGGCTTGTAACTTTGCAGCAACGTCTCGACGTCCGCTGCGTCGGCTTTCAAAGCGTACATAACGCCTTCGTTCGCAGGAATCGTGTTGAACAGCCTACTGCGCTCGAGGACCATTTGCAGCGCTTGTTCGAAGGTGAGCACGTCAGCAACCACAGCTGCGGCGAACTCGCCGAGCGAGTGGCCAACCACTGCCGCAGGCACGATGCCTTTCTGCTCCAGAAAGTGGCAGCAAGCCACTTCGTACACGAAAATGCAAACTTGCGCAGCGCTCGTGTGGTTGATATCGGCGTCCGGTCCAAACGCAACGTCGAAGAAGGACTGACTTCCGAAGAGCTTTGATTGCTCCACCAGTTTAGCAGCAGTGTCGTACAGCACTTTGCAACCAGGCACGCCGCTTTCGTACAAGTGCTTGCCCATACACGGCCTTTGCGATCCTTGTCCGGTGAAGACGAAAGCAACGGCATCATTGCGCGACTCGAGCGGCTCTTCGTCGAACAGCGCTCCCGTTTTGCAGTTGTCGCCCCGGACTACGCTGCTGAGCACACAGTGCGCGTTAGACCCGCCAAAGCCGAAGCTGCTCACGCCGGCGACGAGTCGCGACTCTCCGCTCTCGAGCTCACAGGAACTTTCGAAGGGAATCAAATAGTTGAACTTCTCGTCTAGTTCGATGTGCGGGTTCAGCTTCTCAAAGTTAAGATGTCGCGGCACTACGCGCTTGTTCAGCACGCAAATGCACTTGATCAAGCTTGCAATGCCCGCAGCGCCTTCGAGATGTCCGATGTTTGTCTTCACCGAGCCGATGACCAAAGGATTTTTGCGCTGCTTGCCAAATACAGCTTGCAGCGCGGACATTTCGATCGGGTCGCCGAGCCCGGTGCCCGTACCGTGTGCTTCCACGTAAGCAACGTTTTCTGGCGAGAAGTTTGCGAATCGCAGTGCGTTGCGAATCGCCGCTTGCTGCGCAAGCCCGTTGGGCGCCGTGACGCTAACGCTGCGGCCGTTGTGATTGGTAGCCGAACCGTCGACAAATGCGTACACCGGCAAGCCTCGCGCGTTGGCCTCGCTTAAGTTCATCAAGACCACAGCTCCCGCGCCTTCTCCGCGCACGTAGCCGTTCGCGCGATGGTCAAAGGTAAAGCACCTGCAGTCGGGCGACAGCATGCGGCTTTTGCAGAACAGCAAGAACAGGTGCGGCGTCAACATCAGGTTGATACCACCAACCGCCGCTGTTTGGATCACGCCGGCGCGCAAATTCATGTACGCGCCGTCCAGACTCACCAGCGAACTGCTGCACGCCGTGTCGATCGTCGCCGACGGGCCGCGGAGTCCGAAACTGTACGAGATGCGGTTGGAAATCAGACTGCCTGCGCCGCCGCTAGAGCTGAACGAAGTCATCTTGTCCACTTTCTTGAGCGTATCCATGAAGTGCCAGTCTGTGTTGCAGCAGCCAATGAACACGCCGATTTCCTGATTCAGCAGCGAACTCCTCGTGAACTCCGCGTGCACGAACGCCTCGAAACAGACTTCCAGAATCAAGCGCTGCTGCGGGTCGAGCGACGCGACTTCTGTCGCACTAATGTTAAAGAACTTGTTGTCGAACAGTTCGGTCCCGTCCATGAACGCGCCGCCGCGCGTGAAGTATCGGCCTTTCTCGTACATGTCGGGACTGTAGAAGGCGAGATTGTGCCATCTGTCGTACGGCACGTCCACCACGCAATTGGTCCCTCGCTCCAGCATCTCCCAGTACTGCTTCACGTTCTTGCAGTAGTTCGGGAATCTGCACGCGACGCCGACCACGGCGATGCGGTCGCTGAGGCAAGGCGCGCTGACTAAACTGCGCTCAGCCACTGCAGGCACCGCGGCGTCGCCGAACTTTTCGTTAATCTCATTCATAATGTAACCTTGCAGCGCGCCAAGCGTCGGGTAGTCGAACATTGCAGATACCGGCAGCTTGACTCCCAGCGTGGTCTGCAGCGTGTTGCGATATTCAACCGCGCCCAGCGAATCAATGCCGAGCTCCTGCAGCGGCGTGTCGAGCGGCGGCGTCTCTGTATAGCCAAGCACCTGTTTGGCCGCGTTAATGACGACCGTCTCGACGTACTCAATGCGCTCTGCTCGGCTCATGCTGCTCATTTTTTTATCAGCTTCTGAGCTTACCATGCTCAACCCGACCTCCACGTTAATCTGACTCAACAATGCGGGCAGCTCGAGGTAACGTTCGACGAAAACCGGCCAGTCGAAGGATTGGATGCAAATGGCCGACTCCAGTCCCCCGCTTTCCATTCCCAACTCCTGCTTGTTGCACGAATGCAGCACCACGTCATACAGCGCGGCGAGGCCCACCTCGTTACGGATGCCGTGCAAGCCCACATTCGGCAGGTGCGAGCTGAGGTACGCGCCCATGCCCTGCTCGATCCACGGACCCCACTGCACCGAAACGAGGCTGTAGTCCTCGACTTTGTTTTGCAAGTAGAAGAACGTGTCCATCGCGCAGTTTGCCGCGCCGTAATTGGTTTGGCCGAAGTTGCCCATTTGCGCGGTGAAAGAACTGAAACCTACGACTAATCGCAAGTCGTCTGTCAACTGTAGCTTCTTCATCGTGTTCAGCACATTAACTACAGAGATGTACTTTGCATCGTACACCTCCTTGATGGCCGAGCTTTCCATTTCCTTTAGCAGCTTGTCGCGCAGCAAACCAGCCGAGTGAATAACCATGTCTACCGGCCGAATCGCGCGCGCGCACTCCGACAGCTTTTCCTCCACGTCCTGCGTGTTGCACAAGTCGCACTTGATGCAATGCAGCTCAATGACGCCCATTTGCGACAGGAAGACGAGCTTGTTGTACAAATGCATCATCCCCGAGTCCGCCGGCGGTACGCCAGAACGTGACAGCAGCACGAAACGCCGCGCGCCTTCCTCGAACAGCCAATTCGCGACCAACAAACCCAAAGCTCCGAAACCGCCAGTGATGAGGTAGCTCTTGTTGTTGACATAGTTCCAACGACCGGCTTGTACCGTCACGGCGCTCAGTGCCGTAGGTATGCTCACTACAACCTTGCCGCGGTGCTTTGCCTTTTGCATGTGCTTGAAGGCGGCCAACACGTCGCGACTCGGGTGGTTCATCGCGAACAAGTCTATAGGCGGCACGAACATGTTGCCTTCGTTGCACTGCTCAGCCACGGTAGCCAACAGCTGCTTGAACTCCTGCGGCTTATGCCGAATCATGTCGTCGATTGCGACAATGTTGTATTTGAGTTTTGGTCTGTGCTCTTTCATTTTCGCAACAGACCAGATGTTGTGCTTGCCTATTTCCACGAACACGCCGTCTTCCTTCAGCAAGGCGACGCTATTCGGAATGTAGTCGTCGATCAAACAGTTTAGCACAAAGTCGAAGCGCTGCGCGCCGAGGTACTCGCTCATTTCAGACAGAAAGACAGCAGCGTCGCGCGAAGTGCTCACGAACTTCGCGCCTTTCTCCAGAGCGTAAGCGCGTTTCTCTTCGCTGCCTGCTGTGCCGTACACCTCGACGTCCAACTTCAACAGGAACTCCAAGGCGGCCATACCAACTCCGCCGGTGATGGCGTGTACCAACACTTTCTGCCCTGGAGCGACATTGCCGATTGTCTTCAAGCTGTGGTACACAGTTGTCAGCACGACTGGGAGTGCAGCAGACTCTTCGAAGGACAAGTTCCGAGGCAGCTTGCAAACTAGATCTGCGCTTGTGGCGCAGTACGACTTGAAACAGCCAGCCGCAATGCCGAAAACAGCGTCGCCGACCTGTATGTCCTTGACGGCAGAACCCACGGCAAGCACCTCGCCCGCGAAGTCTGAGCCCAGCGGTCCTGCGTCGCCTTCGTACAAGTCGAGCACGTTCAGCACGTCGCGGAAATTAAGACCGACTGCGCGCACACGAACTTCAATGTTGCTTCCAGTCGGTGTTATGCGCCGCGTAGCGCTCTGCGACCGGATACGCAAATGACCGATCGTGCCGCGATCCACCATCTGCAGTTGCAGGGGGCCACGGATGGCCAGTGCAGAAGAAGTCATTCGCTTGCCAAATATCTCTCGTTCTTGTATTCGCACCTCGCTCTCCCAGCCGGACTGAGCCTTCAAGAAATCCAAAGCCCCTATAACGAGCGAGCGCACTCTTCGGTCAAGGTCGCAGATTGTGAGTCGAACTCTACGCGCCAGACTCACCTGCAGCTCTAACACGGCGCTTTTGGTGAAACCGGCGATGCCGGGATGAAGGGCGCCGTTGTTTCGCAGAGGTCCGTCTGTGTTGCCGTAAGTTAAGACGTAAATCGGCACGAGATGCACTTCTTTGATAACCCGTTCTTGCAGAATAGTGAAGAAGCGACAGAGATGTTCGAGCACAATTATTTCGCGCTTCCGACTGTTCAGACTTTCAGCGAACACTATGCCGCTGTGCTTAGGCCACGGATAAGTCAAATCCATAAATCGACTCTCGAGGTTCTCCAGCGAGACCTCGATTAGCCGCGGGTCCTTCGGCAAGCTGCGCCAACTCGCTGACACGCCTACAAAAATGTAGCTGCCCTCCAAAACGTTGTCCCAGGCGTCCGGACCCTCTGACTGCGGTTGCAGTTGCGACACAAACTCCGTGGTGTTCTCAGTGTCACGCAGCGCTTCTGATGGAATATCAGCGTCTGTAAAAATTTCGCCGATCTTCGTGAACTCATTCGTCCACGCAATGTCCTTCGGAATGTCAAGGTACGGCATGAAGTCGATCAGCGCAAGCGTCAACCGCTTGATGTAACAGATGGGTTTGTTGAGCACAGTCACATTTGCAAACAACTCATGATCCTCGATGCGACTGGCAACACGACTCACGCGCATGCTGAGCTCAATGCAAGCCGTCTTGCGGTCGTACGATAGCAACTTCACCACAGACTCAATTTGCGAGCCTTTCAAGACGGGCGCCATGATCACGTCTTCGAAACGGAACGGCACTAACACCTTGCGCTCAATGTTCTCCAGTCGCTCGTAGCTGTGGCCGGCGCGCATCTCCTCCTGTAGAATCAGTGCGGCAGCGCTCTGGAAAGCGCCATCGATCAGCTGCGGCGCTATGCGGCATCCCGCTGTGATGCGTGGCACTGTCAACTGATCTAGCACAGTCTCCTCGAGCTTCGCCACTGCGAATTTTTCAGCAATCTGCAACTCGCGAATCGTTCTGAACTGTGGCCCGTAGTTAAGGCCAATTGCCGACAGATGCGAATACAACTCGTCAATGTCAAGCATAATGCGCTCCTCGCCGATTTCGTCGAATAATGCAGCGCTGTCATCCCAGAATTTGCTGCGCAGCTCGTCCGAACAAATCTCGAGTTCCGCTTCAGCTTTTTTAACGAACTTGTTGCCGCCTCCATCGGTCTGCGAGAAAATCTCGCAGATTCCGTTCTCCGCAATGGAGTAGCGTATTTTCTGGTAATTACGCGCGTCCTCAACCAAGCCCGGCACGCTAATGGCGCCCTCTAGCGTCAGCGATCTAGCACGCACCACTCTGTCGGTATTCATGATAACCGAAAGCGCGTTCTGGTAATGAGTCGAAGCAAACGCAGCCAAAATGCCTTCAAGCAGCAGTGCGCCCGGAATGATCACCTGGTCGAAGACCTGGTGGTCCGTCAGGAAGTACGAAAAGAAGTCGTTGCGCATGCTCCAGGTGAACGTACGACAACCGTCTATCTCTTCTTCTTTTCCGACAAACGGATGGAACTCGGCGTGGAATGGGTACCGCTGTAAGTCGAAGACGTCCCACGCCGGAAGAGCTGGCGCGCTGACGTTCGTCAGCTGTTCGTCGACGCTTTCGAGCACGACATGCGCGTTTGCGCCGCCGAAGCCAAAGCTGCTGACGCCAGCAAAGAGCACGCCCGCGTTGGACTCAAGGGACACGGTCGCCACCGGGATTGTGATCGGGAAATCGTCTGCATCGATGTGCGGATTGAGCGTCTTGAAGTTCAGGTTACGCGGAACTTCCTTTCGCTGCAAACACAGGACGGCTTTGATTACGCCGGCAATTCCTGCTGCGCCTTCCAAGTGGCCAATGTTCGTTTTGAGCGCACCCAAAATAAGTGGGTTAGCAGCGTCACGCCCGGGTTGGAAGACGTAGCGGAGACTTCCGACCTCGATCGGGTCACCTAGCGAAGTCCCCGTGCCGTGCGTCTCCACATAGCTGATGTCCGCAGGGCGTACGCCCGCGTCGCGCAGCGCAGCTTGGATCACAGCCTGCTGAGCCGGACCGTTCGGCGCCGTAATTGACGCACTGCGTCCGTCGTGGTTGATGGCAGAGCCGCGAATGACCGCGTGTACGTACGCGTTCGCCTTGATTGCTTCGGCCAACGGCTGAAGCAGAATCGCACCGCAGCCTTCGCCGCGAACGTAGCCGTCCGCCAGCGCGTCAAACGTTTTGCATTTGCTGTCCACCGCGAGCATTCGCGCGCGGCCGAAAGTAATGAAGAGGTGAGGGGTGAGCAAAGCGTTTACTCCGCCCACCAGCGCCATTGCACAATCGCCGTTGCGCAGCTTTTGTAAAGCTGTGTCAATTGCCACTAGCGAGCTGCTGCACGCCGTGTCAATCGTTAGCGAAGGGCCCTTCAGCCCCAAACTGTAGCTGACACGGTTCGAGATGATCGCGCCGCTGCCGCCGACGCTCGCGTACGGCGAAATCGAGTACTGGTCAATGTAGTGCCAGTCGAAGTTGCAGCACCCGACGAAACAGCCGATGTCTGCGTTCATCAACGACTCTTTGTCGTACCCAGCAGAAGTCAAGCAGAGGTACGACTGCATGAGCATCAGTCGCTGCTGCGGGTCAGTGTCGAGCAGCTCGGCAGGCGTGATGTGGAAGAACTTCGGGTCGAATAACGTCGCACCTTGGATGAAACCGCTTCTTCGCACCGGCATCAGAGCCACGTTCTTTGGGTTCGACGTGTAGAACTGCTCCACCTCGAAACGTTCAAGCGGTACGTCAATAATGCCGCTGAGACCCTCGTGCAACATTTTCCAGAACTTGTCTATATCGGTGCAAAGCCCTGGCATGTGCAAACTGATGCCGACCACAGCAAATCCGTTGCGATGCTCACCCGAGGCAATCGGCTTGTACACGATCTGATTTCCGAGCTTGACGCTTCCGTCGCCCTGCGCAACGCGCTCCTCAACTAAGTTCGTAATATGTTCGCCAAGCGAGCCCAGCGACGGGTAGTCAAACACCGCAGTCGCCGAGAGCTTAATGCCCAGCTTGCTCTGCAAGCTGTTTCTAAACTCGACCACGCCGAGTGAGTCAATACCCAGTTCGTGCAGCGGCGCGTCCATCGGCGGCAAGTCGCTGCGGCCCAGCACGCTCGACGCGGTTTCAATCACGGTCTTTTTAACGTACTCCTTCCGTGCTGCGACAGTCATCTTCGCGATTTTCTCGTCGAAGTTGCTCGCGCTGTGACTGTGCTTCACGATATTGCTGTAGAAAGACGACACCACGTCAAAGCGCTGCAAGTAGCTGGTCCAGCGGAACGTTTGCACGCAGTAGATGCCTTCGCCAAACTCGCGTACGCAGTCGATGAAGGCTCGTACGCCGTGGTCATTAGTGAGTCCGCGCAGTCCGGCCGCCTCCAGCACGGCATCCATGCCAAACGCCATGCCCTGCTCGACCCAAGGACCCCACTGAATGGAAAGCCCTGACTTGCCGAGCGCGTTTCGATAGCGCACCAACGCATCGATGTAAGCGTTTGCTGCAGCGTAATTCGTCTGTTTGTAGTTGCCAAGGCAGGATGCAATCGAACTGAACATGATGAAATGCTTGACGTCAACGCCGACAGACTCCAGCGCTTCGTGCAAGTTCCATGCAGCAGTCGCCTTGCTGCGATAGACTGGACCTATGGTCTCTGCGGTCTGCACACTCAGCGGAGCGTCAACCAGCTGTCCAGCCAAGTGCAGCACTGCGTCGATTTGCGCGCCTTGATCTACGAGCGAGCGAACTAAGTTGATTACTTGAGCGGCTTCCGAGACGTCAATTTTCACGACTTCAACAGTCGTGCGGCTGCTTCGCAGCAGTTGGAACTCTTTCTTCGAAAGCAGCGCTTCGGTCTCACCGGATCTGCTGCAAAGAATGAGCCTCTCGCAAGCGCTTTCGACGAACGTGCGCGCGATCACGAGACCGAGCGCGCCGGTACCGCCGGTGATGACCACTGTCTTCAGCAGACCGTTGTTTTCCGGAGCCCAACAGTGCACAGGCTTTTCCGCTCGATCGGCAAGCACTCTGCGCGACTCTCGGCGCTCAAAGAAGCAGGGAACGCGGATGACGACTTTGCCCACGTGCTTGGCGCGCTGCATCAGCCGGAAAGCTTGCACACCGCCGTGCTCGGAGTCCGCAATATTGAACAGATGCATGGGCATCGGCATGATTTTTTTCTCAGACACCAAGTCTGCGACGCGACCGAGAATGGAGTTGAACCACTCGCGGTCGTTCTCCATCATCACGTCGATCGCGACCTGCTCGTATAGCACGTCGGGACGAGCTTGCTGCATCTTCTCAACAGACCAGATTTCGCGCTTGCCGAGCTCCATGAACTTGCCGTTCGTCTTTAAGTGTTTGAGCGACACCGGAATGAAATCGCCGATCAGACAGTTTAGAACGCAGTCTATTTTCTCGCCTTTTAAGTAACTCTGCAGGTCTTTGTCGAACTTATTGGCGTCGCGCGACGAAGTCACAAACTGCACGCCGAGACTCTTGGCAAACTCCACCTTTGCGTCGCTGCACGTGCCAATTGGGATTGCGCCGAGGCGTTTGCAAAGTTGCGTGGCGCACACGCCCACGCCGCCGGTAACCGCGTGAATCAGCACGCGGTCGCCCTTCTTTACTTTCGCGACGTCGCTTAGCGCGTATTCAACCGTCGTCGCAGCAACCGGCAAACAACTCGCCGCTTCAAAGGAATAGTTCTCCGGCAATTTGCGAATCAGCCGCGCGTCGGTTATTGCGAACGTTTTCAAGCAGCCCGGCACAATACCGAACACTTTGTCTCCAATCCTGTACTCCGTAATATCGTCGGCGGTGTCGACCACCACCCCCGCGCAGTCGCCGCCCGGCGGACCGGGGTCGCCTGGGTAAAGACCCATGACGTTCAGCACGTCTCGGAAGTTAAGACCCACAGCGCGAACGCGTACGCACACGTGACCGCTAGGCGGCTTCACGCACTCTGCCTGCGCGCGAATGTGCAGGTTGCTGATGCTGCCGCGACTCGACATGAACAGCTCGACTGGGCCCGCTACCTGGTGCTGCACGCGCTTCAGTCGCGGCGTGAAAGGCACATAAACGGTGTCGTTGTCGACCGCCAGCGAGCTCTTCTCGGCGATTGCGAGAGAGCTGCTGTCGCTTTGCGAACGGAGGTCTTTAGGTTTCTCAGCAGTCGGCGAAGTCTGCAAACTGTCTTCGTCGGACATCAGCAGGTCCTCGCCGACCAACTCTATATAGTCCTCAGAGCTCGAGTTCACCAAGCGGAACGCAATTTCAGGCTCGTCGAACAAACACCCAGACAAGTGCACCAAACCTTCGTAAGCTCGCTCCAACTCGTTCACATCCAAGCATGTCACCTTGTAGCGAGATCCGGCATAGAGCATCTCGAGTCGTGCACTGCGCCAAAAGCCCCAAACGCCCGACTGCGCCGGAAGCTTCAACTGCTCCATTACGCAGTTCGCGACGCGCTGCGTAGCCTCTGTGAGCACAATCAGCTTGCTCGGAACGAGGTTTGCGTTCTTCGAGAGCTGCTTGCAGAACTCGGTGGACCAGTTTGCGATCTTGGCGCATTCAACCAAACAGTCTACCGGTTCCATCTCGTCTATCAATGCGTCCGCATAGATCAGCAGTTTTTGCGCGCAGTGCGGGTCATCGTCGAGCTCGAGAGTCTCAACCTCCTGCAAGCTGCTTGCGAAGCTAAGCTTCACATTCGGCAAGGAGCTCAGCGAGCCGTAGCGAACGATGCTGCTCTGCGCCTCAAATAACTGCTCAATGCGCGAGAGGTACTTCGGGCTGTAGACGATCCAGCGCACAAACGCGCCTTCATCAATCACCAGCTTGTTGAAGTTGCGCATCACCCACTCAACGTTCCACAGCATGTCTTTCGGCACGTCGACACGCTCGTCAGCCTTGATCTGCTTCAGCGTGAGGCGGTCGAAGAACGCGACACACTTGCCGTCCGCTAGGATCGACACCGAGACAGTCACACTGTTGCTTTCATCGCTGATGATTTTAACGCAAGCAAAGTACTTCTCGTACAAGCCTGCGCTGGCGACGTAGCACTTCTTGACGCAGTAGGGCACCATGGTTCGGAATTTGTGTTTTTTCGTCTTCTCCACCTTACCAGCCAAAATCAAACTCGTTAGATGCAGCGCGGAGTCGAGCAGACTCGGATGGATGCGGAACCTGGACTCCCAAAGCTCCTCTACGTGCTTCACATTCAGGACGCCGTACGCGGCGTCCTCGCAAACCACGGCTTTCTCGAGGCATTGGAAGCGTTCCTTGTACACCAGATTGTACTGGCGGAGTGTTTCGTACATAGCCTCACACGACTGCATTTGGCACTCCATGTTTTCGTCGAACCCGCCGTTCAGTCGCTCATGCATCTGGTGCAGTTGCTTCTGCGTAATCGGCAAATTGACCAACGCGTTGCAGTGCTCAACGGCGTCCTCCTCGTCACCGGCGTGCGACGACACGCTGATTTTGTTCATCATATCCAACTGGATAAGCATCGATGCATTCCCGTCGTTCTGCACAATTAGCGGCTTGTTAAAGTGCACGTTGCTTAGTGAAACGACTTCACTGCTCATGTTCTGCTCTTTGTTGACGGTGGCGACAAACTCAGACATCGCCTCCACGAACACCATGCCGGGCACCATCACGTACTTCAGAACCACGTGGTGAGCGAAATAGCGCTGCAGCTCGTCGCGAATGTAGCAGTTTGTGACGTAGCGGTTCTTCGTCGAATCTGAGCGCAGCTGTGTGATAATCGGGTGGTGCGTACTGCCGAAGGTAAACGCCCGCGGATTCCACATGATCAAACCGTTGCCTATCTCGCAAGTCGTGCGGTTCAGCCGCGAACATACGTAGGTCAGCAAAAGTTGGCCTTCTATCTGATCGAAGCAGTGGTGTAGGAAAATCTCGTTCACCGCCTGCTTACGCGTCTCCTTAAAGTCGGCGCGAGCCATCTTTGTAAGCACAGAGGCCGGTCCAATTTCGATGAGCATTGGCATGTTATACGAATCGAGCGCGTAGTTCAGCGCGTCAATGTACAGCACGGGTTTCAAAATGTGATCGACCCAGTACTGGGTAGACGTTAACAGCTGCGTCTCTGTCTTCCCCGTGACGGCCGAGACAAAGTTGACCGATTCTGCCGGCGGCTTGAACGTAACATCAGCCAGTTTTTGCTTGAACTGTTCCGCAGTCTGCTCCATCAACGGGCTGTGGAACGCGTGCGAGACGGCCAATCGCTTGCCGTCGTTTGCTCGACCCATTGCAGACATCACCAGCGCAACGCCTTCAGCAGGGCCACTAATCACGATCGACCTGGCGCCATTCACTGCCGCGATGCCCGTCTTCTGCACCAGCGCGATATTCGCCTCGCTGAGTTGCTCTGTAGAAGGCGTCGGCGCCGCAAGAGACAGACTCTCCGACGTCGGCAAATCTGCAGTTTGCTCAGCTTCACGGTTCAGCAACCGCTGCTTCGCCTCGTCAAATTCTTCGACGGACGCGCGGAGCGCAATCATGACGCCCTCGAGCGAGTCGCTAGCTGCCATGATAAGCGAGCGCTCGAGCACCAGACGCACTGCATCCTGCTCTGAAAGCACGCCCGAAGCGACGGCCGCAGCAAACTCGCCAAGCGAATGCCCAAGCACAACCGTCGGGCGAACGTTGTAGCTGTTCCAGTACGCCAGGACCGACAGCTCAAACACGAGAACAATTGACTGCGAAAACCGCGTGTTCTTCATGATAGAAGCGAGCTGTTTCCTGGCCTCTGCCGCATTCATGTGCGCAAGCAACTCGTTCATTCTGCGCGGAAACAGCGCAGGGTACACCAGTTCGCGAATGTCTTCGAGTCCCAGAGAAACGAGATACTCAGACAGCTCGTTGAACTTCTGTCTGAAAAAGAGCTCGCTTTTGTATAGCTCGTGGCCCATCTCAACCGACTGGCAGCCTTGGCCGGTGAACATGAACACCACGTCCGGTTTCTCGCTTTCGAGAACCAGCGTGTTGCGCGAGGCTTCGTCCTCGGCAGCTTCGAGCACAGTGTGCGCGTTCGCGCCGCCGAAACCGAAACTGCTGACGCCGGCGAACAACTGGCCGTTCTCTGCCGAAGCCTCTAGCGCCGTCGGTTCCGCGGGGAACTGCATTTCGAGGTTGCCCAGCTCGATGTACGGGTTCAGCTTCTTAAAGTGCAAGTTCGGCGGAATGATGCGCTTTTTCAACACCAAAATGGCTTTAAGCAGAGAAGCGGCGCCAGATGCGCCTTCCAAGTGCCCGATGTTCGTCTTGCCCGCCCCAATGAACAGCGGGCGTCTGCGGGGGCCTCCGTACACCGTCGCGATGGCTCCCATCTCGATCGGGTCACCAAGCGAAGTGCCCGTACCGTGCGACTCCAAGAAGGCCACGTCGTGCGGTAACACGTTGCCGTTTCGCAGCGCCGCCAGGTAGCACTCCGCTTGCGCAGGGCCGTTCGGCGCAGTCAGCGACGCGCTGCGACCCACGTGATTTACAGCAGAACCGCGGATGATCGCCCAAATGTGGTCTTTGTCCGCGTGCGCTTTCTCGAGCGGCTTCAAGATGAACGCCGCCGCGCCCTCGCCTCGCACGTAGCCGTTCGCAGCTTCGTCGAATGTTTTGCAGCGACAGTCCTCCGACAGCATGCGCGCCTTCGAGAAAGCAATGAACAGGTGCGGCGCAAGCATTATGTTGACGCCGCCCAAGATGCACAAGTCTATCTGATTCAGAATGATCTTGTTGTACGCAATGTCCAACGCAGTCAGCGTGCTGGAGCAAGCCGTGTCCACCGTTAACGAAGGTCCGCGGCTTTTGTAGAAGAAGTTGATGCGGTTGCTGATAATCGAGTTGGCGGCCGACGTGCCGCTGAACACGTTGATCTTCAGCAACGGGAAGCACTGCACCCAGTCCCCGTTGCAGCAGCCGATGATGCAACCAATGTTTTTGTTCATCACGGCTGCCTTCGAGTAGCCTGCGTCTGCAAACGCTTCAGCAGTGCACATCATCATAACGCGTTGCTGCGGGTCCATGCAATTGGTCTCGCTGAGCCCGAGTCCGAAGTACTGGGTGTCGAAGTAGTGCGCGTCGCGCATGAAGCCGCCCTGCCGCACGTACGTCTTGCCGGTCGCGTCGGGGTCTGTGCTGTAGTACGCGTCCGCACTCCAACGTGCGATGGGGATGTCGCAAATGCAGTCGGTCGCTTTCACCATCATGTCCCAGAACCGCTCCGGACTATCGCTCTTAACCGGGAAACGACACCCAATGCCGATGATCGCAACGCCCTTCTGCATGCGATCCGCCAAACTCGCGCCTAGCGCGCCGTAATCCGTCATGGCCACGTTCTGCACGTAATTCTGCTCTTCCACCACGGCTAACACGTGCGTGATAATGGCTTCGAGCGTAGGGTAGTCGAACAGCGTCGTGGCAGATAAATTCACGCCGAGCTTGTAGGAAAGGGCGTTGCGAAACTCGACGGCTCCTAGCGAGTCGATGCCGAGATTTGTGAGATTCTCGTTCAGCGGCGGCAGCGATTTGGTGCCAAGCACACTCGTGGCGACTGCGAGTACCTCGAGCTTGATGTACTCTCGGCGCTTTTCGCGGCTCATTCCCGCTAAAGTGTTGCTGACCACCGAGCGCTCTTGCACCGTGCGCCTCTCGTGTATCACAGAGAAAAACTCCGGTAACTGTCCTTCGAAGTTCCTGCAGAACCGGTCGAAGTCTATTTCCGAAATGGCCAGCACTGGCTCGGTCACGCGACCAATCAGCACGTCGTACAGCACGCGATTCGCGTCGTTGTTTGAGAGCGGGACGATACCGTAACTGCTGAGCGCTTTCGCGTTGGCCACGGCCATACCCTGCTCCGCCCAAGCTCCCCACTGCAACGAGATTGCGCGGTAGCGACCCTTCTCCGTTATTCTGGCGCAGTATTCGTCCATGTATGCGTTGCCGTACGCGTACGCGCTTTGCCCAAAGTTTCCGAACAGTGCCGCAATGGAACTGTAGCAAACCAAGAACTCGAGCGAAGCAGCAGCTTCACACTTTTCCAGCGCCTGGACGAGGTTGTGCGTGCCGCTCACCTTCGCCGCAAAAACGCGTCGAAGATCGTCCGCAGAGAGATTCTCGATGCGGCAGTCGTTCAAAACGCCGGCGACGTGGAAGACGCCCCGTAGCTGAACGCGCTGGCTCTGCAAGGTTTCGAAAAACGCGTTGACATCGCGCGCGTTCGACACGTCGCAGACCGCTTCCGTCAGTCTGAATCCTGACGCGGCGTGTTTCGCGCGCAGCTGTCGCAATTTCTCGCGCACGTCCGCACAACGCTCGGAACACCTACGGTGCAGAAGCATCACGTTTCGCGCACCCTCGTTCACCAGGAACTCTGCCAACACGTATCCCAGCGCGCCGTGTCCGCCAGTAATAACGTAGGCGCTTTCGGCCTCGGAACGCGCGGCGGTGGGGAGGTTAATCAACACCTTGCCAATGTGCTGCGCTTTCTGCAAGTAGCGGAACGCATCGCGCACGTCATTTTCGCTCACAGCGCGGAACGTCTTGAGCGGCAACGCCTCTTTGAACGCGACGACGTCGCCCTCGAGCCATTGCATAGAGCGCGTCAAAATGTCGTTGTAAACTTCTGGTTCCTTCTCAATTATTCGGTCCAGCTCGACCACGCGGTACTGGACGTGCGGAAACGAAGCGGCAACTTTATCTGCTTCCCAAATTCCACGGCGCCCGAGCTCGATGAAGTAGCCTTGGTCTTTGACCAACTTCAGCGACTCGGGAATAAACTCTTCAACGAGACTGTTCACCACGCAGTCAAACCGCAGGTCGCCGAGCGACTTGGCAGCTTGCTGCGCAAACTGCACGCTCGAGCGCGAGTCAAAGCACTCAACGGCACCGTGCTTGAGCGCGAACTCGCGCTTCGCAGCCGAACTGCAGGTTCCGTAACACTTGGCGCCCACGCGCTTGCAGTAGTAAAGCACCATGGAGCCGACGCCGCCTGTGCACGCGTGCACGAGGACCGTTTGGCCAGCGCCAATTTTGGCAATGTTGCGTAGCGAGTAGAAGACAGTCGGCAGAATGACGGGCAGCGCCGCGCACAGCTGGGCGTCAAGGACGGTCGGGTCAAAGCGGAAGCACAGCTTAGCAGCGGTGGTCACGTACGACTTGAGCACGCCGTTGCCAATGCCGAAGACAAAGTCGCCGATACTGAAGCAGTCGACGCCCGGGCCACAACGCGTTACGCGGCCCGCAAAGTCGTTGCAGAGCTGCCCGGCTTTCCCGGGATACAGGTCCAGCACATTCAGCACGTCGCGGAAGTTGAGCCCTACGCTGAGCACGCGGATCTCGAGCTCGCCCTCCTTCGGCTCGACGCGGCTCGCCTCGCTCAGCGGCTCGATGCTCAGGTTGTTGATCGCGCCGCGCTGCGCGAAACTGACCTCGAATGTGCCGAGCAAGCGGTGAGGCAACCGCTCCAACGCGTTGCTCATCATGTTCCAGTTCGTGTCACTGTTCGAGTGTACACTCACGGTGGTGCTGTTGCAGGCGTGCGAACCGCTGAGCGACACGAAGGACCGCTTCCACTCTGTGCTCTCGCACGAGTGTACGGCGCTGCAGATCGCGTCGAATATGCTTCGGTGGTCGTCAATGCAGATGTTCTTAGTCTGCACCGCCATCACCGGTATCGGCCGCTCCGACGTTGCCCCGAACTCGAGTCGAGCGGACTTAACCAGTGCGTTAATGCCGCACGGGTGGCTCTTCTCCTCGCGCACCTCAACGAACACTAATCGCTTCGCAAACTCAGGCTCACTCGCGCGGAACGCCGAGTAAGATTTGAACAGCTGCACCGCGTCGAGCGCTATGACCTCTTGATCGGCCACCGAGTCGGACAACGCGAGGTACACGATGGTTTCGTAATCCGTCAGAAGTCGGTCTACGTCCGTGCTCTGCAGCGTTTCAACGCTGAACAGCTGCGACTTCGGCTCTAGCCGCTCGCAGCACGAAGGCTGCGCCTTGTTCGACAGGAACGCACAGCGCTCCAGAGCCACCCCGCCTCCGCAGGGATGAAAGTCGTGGCTACCCGTCACGTTGCTCGACACGCTGCTGAGGTTCAGACTTTCCGAGCTGTCTGCCTCGAGCGACGCGACTTTCTGCGGCGTCGCGCCCCTGCGCTTCAAAATCGGCTTCAACGTTTCGCGCATGAACAGGTCGCGCGTCATGCGCGTCGCTTTCGGTTGGTGCGCGCGCAGCGTGCGGAAAACCACGTTCGTCATGCTGAACAGCAAGTCCTGCTGGTCGCAGTCAATCAAGTAGACCGAGACCTGCGCCTTGTCTTCGCCGTGGCTCACCAGCTTCGCAATCGCGAAGGCGGAACGCATATACGCCGCGCTGTTGCGTTTCGCACTCTCGAACGCCACCGGAACCATTACGCAGTTGTAAATCTTCAGGTTGCCGAGCAGCACGCCGGCTGTCTGCAGCGCGCCGTCCAGCAGCGCGGGGTGCAGCGAAAAGCCCTTTTCGTTCTCGTAGTTCTGGCGCTCGCTCTGCAGCTCTAGCAGTGAAACCGCCAGCCCTTCGTGCATCATCGCCGAGCGAATGGGGCGAAACTTCGACTGATAGTGCAAGCCCAGCAAGTCGAACCGCTCGTAGAGCTGCTCCGACGAAATGATCTGTTCGTCAGCGGGGTGCGTTGCTACGAACTGCGCGACAGCCTTGAGCAGCGCTTCGCCGTTCGGATGCGACTGCACGCTGCTCGGCTCGTACGTCCGCTGTCGCGCGTACGTGCCGAAGCAGTGCAGCGTCCAGTTTGCGTCGCCGCGAACGGAGCTGCTGATGCAGAACTCGTCCTTGCTGCGCTTGAACGAGCAGCGCACGAGCAGCTTCAAGCCAGCGTCGAGCAGCAGCGGCTGCTCGATCGTAATGTTGTTGAAACTGGGCTGTTGGAAACCCGGCTGGTTGCTCTCGTCCGCAAAGCACTGCGTGAAAGCTTGCATCGCCATGTCGAGATACATCACGCCGGGCAGCACAACGCTGTCGAGCACCACGTGATCCTTCAAAAGCTCGAGCACGTCGCGCGAAAGCTCTGCGGTGATGTGCGACTCGACGCCGCTCTGCTCGACCACGCTGCTCGCGCTGAACACGGGGTGCTCCTGCGTCACCCACGGGAAAGCGCGCGCCTGCAGCGAAGCGCCGCGCGCGTCGCGCGTTTTCGCCTCGAGCGCTTTGAGTCCGCTGAACTCCGCGTCCGTCAGCAACTCCGCGACGGACAGCGCGCTCGGAACCGCCAAACCCGAGTGCATCAAACAGTCGTCTTGGTTACAGCTGAAGCTACCGCACGCGCAGCTGTCCAAACACGCGCACACGCAACCAGTTGCGACGAAGCGCGAAAGCACCGCGCCGACGCACTTGTAGTCCAAGGTCGTCTGCGTCAGCGCCTCAGCCAAGCGCCGCGGCGTGAACGCAGAGCACTCGCTGCAGCCGGGCTCGCACCCAACGCGCACGTCGCCAGTCTGCGAAAGCAGCGGCAGCACGCCGTGGTCGACTCGCAGCTCTTTCTCTATGAAAGCCACGAGCGCCTCGAACTGCTCCGCAGAAGACACCAACGCTTGTTTCGCGAAAGATGCCGCGCAGCGCGCATTGTGCTGCCGCTCGAAGTTCGCGAACGCGTCGTCGCTGCCGGCCAGCAGCGCGCCGTGTTCGCAGAGCCGGCCCAGTACTGACAAGCTCTCGCCACGGTTCGCGGCGTTGTAGATCTTCACAGTAGACTCGCTGCTCCTGTACAACGCGACGCTCTGGCTTTTCGGCAGCTCGCTCAGCTTAACGAGCAAGTGGAACGCGTCGACGAGGCTCAGCGCTTTCACGCTGACGAACGCGGCCAGCGTAGAAAGCGACTCCGCGAAAATCAAGCCGATCCTCAGGCCAGATGCCCTGGTAATGCGGTCCACGCACTGGTAGCCCGCCACGCTGTAGAGCAAGTCGAGCGCTTCGAGCCGTAGCCAGTCGGGGTCGGCCGAAGCCAAAAAGCTGTCGTGCCGCGGCGAGAGCGACGAAGCGCCAAACAGCCAGTCCAGGTCCACTGCGTGCCCCGCCGACGTGAGTGTGTCCAGCAAGATCAAGAATTCCTGGCGGAACATTGAGTTCTGTTCGAAGAGCTCGCGCAGCTTCTCCAGCGAGAAAGCGCGGAAGCGCTTGAAGACGAAACAGAGGCTTGCCTGCTTCGCCAGCTGCGACAGGTCCGGCTTCACGCAGACGCGGCTCGCGTAGTCCGCGTCTGCCTCTTGCAACACGACATGCGCGTTTGCGCCGCCGAAGCCGAAGCTGCTCACACCCACGCGCAGCGGCGAGTGCACGTCGCCGAGCAGCGCGTTGCGCGTCGGAATTTCGAAGCAGAAGTTCTCGGTGTTCATGTGCACGTTCAGGCGCTTGAAGTGCAGCACGCGCGGCACGACGCCGCTGCGCAGCACTTTCACGGCCTTCACGAGCCCAAACAAGCCGGCCGCGCCCTCGATGTGCCCGATGTTTGTCTTGACACTGCCGATGAGCAGCGGCGCCCGCTTCGCGCCGCCGAAAACAGCGCTCAGCGCGTTAAACTCGATCGGGTCGCCGAGGTGCGTGCCCGTGCCGTGCGCCTCCACGTAGTGGATCTCGTGCGGTTGCAGGCCGCCGTTCTCCAGTGCGCGGCGAATCACTGCCTGCTGCGCCAGCCCGTTCGGCGCCGTCAGCGAAGCAGCCATGCCGCCGTGATTCACAGCGGAGCCGGACAGCAGTGCTAGCACTTTGTGCCCCCGCTCGAGCGCGTCCAGCCGCTTCTCGAGCAGCACCGCCGCAAAGCCTTCGCCGCGAATGTAGCCGTTGGCCGAGTCGTCGAACGCTTTGCAGCGCGCGTCTATCGACAACATGCGCGCGCGACAGAAAGACATCAGCGCGGACGGGCTCAACAGCATGTTGCAACCGCCCACGATCGCGAGGTCCACGCGGCCCGAAAGTAGGTCGGTGCTGGCCAAGTGCGTCGCAATCAGCGCGCTCGAGCACGCGGTGTCGACCGTCATTGACGGGCCGTGCGCACCAAGGCAGTAGCTGATGCGGTTGCTCAACATCGATGCGCTGACGCTCGAGCCCGTGAACGCGCTGATCGGCGTGTTCTGGTTGCATAGCGCCCACTCGTTGCAGCAGCAGCCCACGTACACGCCGGTCTGCGAGTTCCGCAACGCGGTTTGCGACACGTTGCCGATCCGCAGCGCGTGGTACACGGTTTGCAGCAGCCCGCGTTGCTGCGGGTCCATCAGCTGCGCCTCTATCCGCGAGATCTGGAACGCAGAGTTGTCGAAATACTCCGCGTCGAACACAAACGCGCCCTGGTTCACGTACGCCTTGTCCAGCGCGTCGGGGTCCGGCGCGAAGAACTGGCGGTGGTCCCAGCGGCTCTTCGGAATGTCGCACAGCGCGTCGCAGCCGTCGAGCAGCGCGTCGAAGAACGCGTCAACGCCCGTGAGACCGCCGGGGGCGGTGACGTGCGCGGCCACGACCGCAATGCAGTCTGCGCCAGGCGCGCTCTTCGGGAGCACGGCGGTGTTGACGCCTTCGTCGAGCACCTCGCCCATCAGCTCCTGTGTGAGGTAGTCGACCACGGCGGCGAACGTGGGGTAGTTGAAGAGCAGCGTCGCGTCGTTCTTCACGTCGAGCTCGGCGCTCACGCGCTCGGCGAATTCCACGGCCGCCACCGAGTCGAGGCCGAGGTCGAACACGCGCGTCTCGAGCGGCGGCATTCGCTCGAACTTGCCGCTCTCCATGCAAACGCGCGAGATCACTTCGACGACGCGTTCGCGAATTTCGCGGCGCTTCGGCTCGTTGCTGTCGACGACCGCATCGCGTCCGCCGCTCTTGGCCTCCGCTTCGTAGATGCAATTGCGCATCACGATCGGCGCGTCGGGCTTTCGAATTTCCGCGGGGGTACTGATTTCCTGCAGCTGGAACTCGTCGCCAATCGTGTCGTGGAAGACGTCCTCGCTCATCGTGCTGTCGGACTTGAGCCGCGCGGGCGTCTGCGGCTGTTCCGTTGGCACACGCGAGCCGAAGTCCGCCGTGTACAACACGTCTCGCGCGTTGCGGCCTTCGACCAGCACCTGCTTGGTCGGGCCGCGGCGGATCTTTCCGCTACTGGTTTTTGCGATGGTGCGAGCCTTCAGTAGCCATACCTTCCTTATTTGTAAGCCGAAGTGCTCAAATACAGTTTTTTGAATCTCGTTGCCGATTTCCGCGAGCCGAGCGATCTGCGCGCGCTCGTTGACCAATTTGTTCCAAAACAGCTTTATCAGTCCTTCGTTCTCGTCGCGCACCTCCGCGGCGACCGCGATTTCTTCCTCACCCGTCTCGCCCTGGATCATGAACACGGCGATGTTGCTCGGCCGCAGCTGCCGCACGCACTCCAAACACTCTTCGATGTCTTGCGGGTAGTAGTTACGCCCGCGGATGATGATGATGTCCTTGATGCGCCCGCAGACGAACAGCTCGCCGCCAAACAAGAAGCCGTAGTCGCCGGTCCGCAGGAACGAGCGCCGGTGCAACTCGTTTTCGCGCGTGGTCAGCTTCGCGTAGAAATCCGACTCGGTTTTGTCCGGCAGCCCGAAGTAGCCGCGCGCGTTCGAGTCCGCGGCGACCCAGATCTCGCCGACCTCGTCCGGCGCGCACTCGACGCAGTCTGCGGGGTTCACGATGCGGACCTCGGTGTCGAGACACGGCTTCCCGCAGCCGACGAACACCGAGGCGCGGTTGCCGCCAATCAGCGCGTGGTTGAACTCCGGGTCGTCGTCGCGCAGCCGGCCGCTGCGCAGCACACATACCTTGCGCTCGAACTTGAGCAGGTCGTCGTCGAGCTGCACGATCAGCGGCGCCTCGCCCGGCTCCATCACGCCGCTGACGATCAGCGTGTTCTCCGCGAGCCCGTAGCACGGCTTGTACATCGAGTAACGAAAGCCGCGCGGCGCGAACTTCTCAGCGAAGCGCACCAGCGTCGCGCCGCGGATCGGCTCCGCGCCCGACAAGAAGCCGCTCATGCAAGACAAGTCGATCTTTGCGAGCTCCTCGTCGCTCATTTTGCGGCAGACCACTTCGAATGCGAAGTTCGGCGCGCCGGTGTACACGCAGTTGTACTCGCTCATCACCTTCAGCCACAGGTGCGGCCGCCGAATAAAGTCCAGCGGCGACATTTGGTACATCGTGCCGCCGAAGAACAGCGGGCAGCACGTGAACCCAATCAGCCCCATGTCGTGGTACACAGGCAGCCAGCTAAACACGCGCAGTCGGTGCCCGAACGTCGCGATCGAGACGGCGTGCCGCTGCTTCCAAAACTCGTCGAGCTCCAGCAAGTAGTGGTAGTCGCTGCAGGACAGCACCGGGTCGTCCGGCCGTTCGAACATCGTGTTCATGTTGAACGCGCGAATCGCCGTGTGGATGTTGTGCAGCAGCGAGCCGTGCGTCACCACCACACCCTTCGGCTGCGACGTGCTGCCGCTCGTAAACTGCAGAAAGCCCACGCTGTTCAGGTGCAGCCGCGGCGGCGTCCACGCCAGTGCTTCCGGGTCCGAGCAGAAGTTGTACGCCTTCCGAATGTCGAGCCACTTAATCTTGCGCCAGCGCGGCTCCTTCGTCGTCAGCGCGACTAGTTTGCTGATGCGCACATACTCCGTGTGCGTCAGTGCCAGCGAGACTTCTGCCGTGCTCACAATGTCGCAGAAGCGCGGGACCTCGAAGTCCGCGCGCGCGGGCGTCGGCGGATACACGGGCACGGCAACTACGCCCGCGATCAGACAGCCGAAAAACGCCGCAATGAAGTCCAAGCCGGGAATGAAGCAGAGCACCACGCGATCCTCGCGCTTCACGCCGTGGCTCTTCAAGAACTGCACGATCTGCGTCGCCGCGCGAGCAACCTACTTTACGCGTGCGCAAGTGAATTTCGCGGTAGGTCAGCGACTCCTGCACCTTGCCGCTCGCCTGGATCCAAACCGACTGCAAGTCTTCCGGGATCTCGTGCGCGTACTTGTCGAGCATGTACGCGAACGGATTGCACTTCAGGCGGAGGAACAGTTCCTGCAGGTCGCTGCCGAATCCGCGCCGAGGAACCAGCGCGAGTGGCGAAACGTTCTGCACGGTGTCGCCGCCCGCCTCCTTGATGTAATCGTTCATTCCAGAAGGTTCGCTTCGTCAAAACGTCAGCTTCAATAATGCACAGTCAGTGGATAATTCACGATTAATGACACACACACCGACAAAATACATCACCGAAGTCGCCGCAAAACGAGCAGCGTCGCTGCGCAACGCGCGCACGCTGCGCGCGCCGCCACCGGCGGGTTGCGGGGCGGGGAAAAACCGATCAAGTTTTTTTCTGCCATTTATTT